>QJSC01014518.1:4516-27758 GCA_003697955.1 Calidris pygmaea
CCCCAATTTAATCTCTTCCCCTCCGCAGGCGGGATCCCCCCCCTTCCCCACCGGACCCCCCCTTCCCCGCCGACGTCTCCTGCTTCCCGGGGGAAAACGAAGACCCCGGCGCCCCCCCGGCCGGTGACCACGGGGGCGTCCCAGCCCTTCCCGGTCCTTCGGGTGCCCGCGGGCAACTCCCGGACAGCCTTTTGGTAGCCACGGGAGATGAAGAAGCCACGGTCACCCCAGATCTTCCCGAAGTTGACCCCCCCGGCCCCTCCCGGCCGGTTTCTCCTTCCCTTTACATGCTGCGGCTGCCGCCGCCGGCCGGGGCGTACATCCAGAACGAGCACAGCTACCAGGTGGGAAGCGCTTTGCTCTGGAAACGCCGCGCCGAGGCCGCTTTGGATGCTCTGGATAAAGCCCAACGGCAGCTCCAGGCCTGCAAACGGCGGGAACAACGGCTCCGGCTGCGGGTGGGAGAGCTCCAACGGGAACGTCGCCTCCCCCTGGATATTCGCCGGCCCCCCAAGGAACCCCCGCCCCGGGTGGTGGAGCTGGAGCTGCTGGGGGAGGACGGTGGGGAGTGAAGGTCTCCCAGCTTCTTTTCCCCCTCCTGGCTCCGGGGAAGGTTTGTAAATAAAGATTTCACCTTTTTTTTTTTTAATGAAAAATCCCGGGGGGGTGGCTCACGGCTGGGAGAAGGAACAGTGTTTTTTTTTCTCACCGCGGTGGGAGAAATAAGCCCTTTTTTTGTGTTATTTAACTCATCCCAGCGGGTGCTGGGGAGGGGAAGGGAGAAGCCGACGCCGTCGGGGGGGGGGGTGTCTCTGAGGTGTCGAGGGGGAGTCCCCCCAGCGCTGCCTTCATTAATTGGGATAAAAAAAATCAGGTTGGGGATAAATAAAGCAATTTTTGGTCCAGCTGGGTGAGCTAAAGCGGCTCGACGAGCTCCGGGCGGGAAGAGAAGATCGTTTTGGTGGGTTGATCCATCTCCGGTGTCGAGGAAATATTCTGTGGAGGAGTTTTGGGTCCCCTCCAGAAGGAGAAAAACCAAACAAACGAGTGGATTAATCCCCAGAAAACGGCCCTCAGACCCAAATAATTGGAATTAAGCTTTTAATTTCCACAGCTGACGTGGCAGGGAGGTGCCAGGGCCAGCTAACGAGTGCCGAGACCAGCCCGTCTTCCTCCTCGTGCTCCACCGTCCTTTTCAAACTCCCCGAAGGAAGCGAAAACCGCCCCGATTAGCCCCAAATTGCCAATCGCCCCGGGGCAATTAGGACCCTGGGGCCAGCGTGGAGACCCCAGCGTGGCTCCTTCTTCTTCTACAGGTTGAGCTTCTTGTCCATGATGGCGGCGTAGGTGTCAGGGCTCAAGGGCACGTAGGACTTCTTCTTGTCATCGCGGAAGAAGAGGGGGTCCTTGATGACGTTGGGGTCAAAGCCTTCCTTGACGAGGTTGCCTTTGCACTGCTTGAAGGTCCCCGTGATCTCCAGGGCATCCTGTGGAGATGGTGGCATCAGAAACGTCACCAGCCTTGGAGTGACTTGGCACCCTCATCAGAAAAGGGGGACCCCGGTGCTGTCATCAGCATTGGAGGGGGGGACCATTGTTTGAAATGGTGACCCTTGGATCATCGGCACGGGGGCACACGTGGTGTCATTGGAACTGGGGAGACCTGTATGGTGGTGTTGCCACAAGGTGGCCACCCGTTGGCATGAGGTGGCCACCATTGACAGAAGGTGGCCACCCATTGGCGTGAGGTTACCATGTTGGCCACCACTGTCATGGGAAAGGAAGGACCATGATCCCATTATGGGGAAGACAGAACGGCAGCATCGTCAGCACATGGTGACACCATCTCATGGACATTGGGTGACCATCACCCTCTCCAGGAATGGGTGGACAGTGCCATCCCCAACAGGATGACCCTGGCACCATCGGAAACTGGTGGGACACCCTTGCGGTCATTGGAGATGCCCAATTGTCCTTCGTCCAAGGGACCCATTTAGAGAAGATCTGAAGGAGACCCGTCCCCAGAAGCCACCCCAACGCCGCTGACCTGGATGCGCACGAAGCGGGGGGCAGCGTAGGCGGGCAGCGTGTCCACGGTGAAGGTGTAGAGGTCCTGGCCCTCGAAGGTGGCCCCAGCCTTCAGGCGGATGGCCGCCATGCCGCACCGCCCCTCGCAGCCTGCAAAGGGAGGCCAGAGGGTTATTTTGGGCAACCGAGGCTCGTTTGATTCTTCTTGGTGGCCTCTTGGACCATTCTGGGGACCAGAACAACTTTGGCTACTCCTTTTGGGTGGATTTGTCCCACTTTAGCCACCTCGGAGGCTGCTGGGACCATGTTGGTGGCACATCGTGTACCCAAACCAGCGCTGAATGCTCATTTTGGGTGAACATTTCCCGTTTTAGCCTCTTTTGTAGCCACTTCGACCATTACAGTGCCCAAAACACTTATTTTGGGCAACTGAGTCCCCTTTTCTTGATGGCCACGTGGACCATCATGGAGACACGTCAGTTGCCCAAAATACCACCAGATGCTAATTTTGGGCAACCGAGTCTCATTTGACTTTTCTTGGTGGCATGTTGCGTGCCCCAAACAAAGCTGGACACTTGGGTTGGGCAACCAAGTCCCCCTTTAACCCTTCTGGTGGCTACTCAGACCTTTAAAGGACCTTGTTGCGCGCCAAAGCAGTGCCAGAACCTTATTTTGGGTCAGTAAGTCCTACTTTAGCCTTTTTGGTGGTCAGTTGGACCATTACGTGGACAAATTACTTGCCCCAAATGACACTGGATGCTTCTTTTGGGTAGCCCAGTCCTGGTTTACTCGTCTTGGTGGCTTTTGGGACCATTGTGACAGGAATCGTGGGTCCAACACCATACTGGGGTCTTACTTTGGGTCAATAAGCCCTGAAGTGGTCAGGAAGTTGGACTAGATGGTCATTGTAGGTTCCTTCCATTCTGCTCCAGGCTTCTCGGTGGCCACTCAGACCATTTGGGGACCCGTCATGTGGCTGAAGCGTCACCAGATTCTTATTTTGGTCCAGCACAACCACCCAGTACTCACCCGGCACGGTCACTCCGTAGACGTTGACCTCCTGGATGAAGTTCACCATGGCAAGAGTGGCCTCCACCTCCGTGGTGGCCACATTCTCACCTTTCCAACTAGGGAAGAGAAGGGATGAAGCTGTGATGGGGCTGGGGAATTTGGGGTGGGAGGTGGCATCACGCACAGGGACGTGGGAGCATCGGAGTTACCGGAAAGTGTCTCCCACGCGGTCTTGGAAGTACACGAATCTTTCGTGGTCTATCATGAGAAGGTCACCGCTGTTGAAGAAGGCATCACCTTTGACCAAGACGTCCCTCAAGACCTTCTTCTCTGTCTTCTGGGAATCACCCGCGTAGCCATGGAAGGGGGTGTTCTTGGTGATTTTGATGACCAACAGCCCTGTCTCGCCTTCGAGGAGGAAAAGGAGGGTTGGAGGCCGGTCAACAACTGCCTCGGTGCTGGGGAATGTCACCTCCGTGCCCAACTTGGTGCTCGGGGATGATGTTCCTGTTTCTTTGAGGGGTTTCTGGTGGCTTCCAGCCACCAAGAGGATGATGGTAAGGACCAAGAGGTGGCTTTGATGCATCTCAACCCATCATCTGCTCCCTTTTTCTCCCCAAAAGGCCCTCGATAGGTTCATCTCTTCTTACCGGGGCCAACACGGATACAGAGACCTCGTTCATCACGGACGGGTTCGTCCTCCTCCACATTGTACTTGATCAGCTCGAAGGGAGCAAAAGTCTGGAGGGGAGAAGAGGAACAAAGGGAGGAAGTGGTGGGTGGAAGAGAAGCGCGGGGTTAAAAGGAGCGAGAAGACTTTTCTTCCAGCACCGGGTCCCCGTCTTCTGTCCTTCACTCATTAAAACCCATGGAAACACACCCCACCTCCTCATCTTGAGGAACATGTTGGCTCTGCCCATGACTATGGAGATGTCCACGTCACCATGGACACCCCAAAACTAGACTTTGAGTCAACGCCTTTGAGTCAACATTGGCCAACCAGGTGGAGGGAGCTCCTTGTGAACGTGAAGAGGGGATTTTGGAGATCCTGCTGTTGCATCAACCCAACCTGATGGACAGTGGTGGCTTCCTCAGGGTGGTCATTGTTTGTGCCACCACAAAGAGGGTATCCTGGAGACCCCCCAACTCTTGGCATCAACCCAGCTTGTTCTTGGTCACCCCAAGGGCATCAGCATTTCTTCCCTCCACCATTGCTGTCACCGGTGGCTCATCTTGAGGAACACATTGGCTCGCCCACAGCTATAGAGATGTCCAGGTCACCATGGACACCCCAAAACTAGACTCCGAGTCAACACCGTTGAGTCAACCAGGTGGAGAGAGCTCCTTGTGGATGTGAAGAGGGGATCGTGGAGATCCTGCTGTTGCATCAACCCAACCTAATGGACAGTGGTGGCTTCTCCAGGAAGGTCATCATTTGTGCCGTCAACTTGAGGTGCCGTATTGGTCTCCCTGAGGCCAACAGCGTTTGTGTCCCCTCCATCATCATCATCAGTGACTCACCTTGAGGAACACATTGGCTCTGCCCACGGCCCCGATCTTGCCGGTGTAGTTGATGAACCCGGCGTTGCCTTCGGTGGCCCCGTAGAACTCCCAGATGGAGATGGGCCCGAAGCGCTGGAGAAACTCCTTCCACACCTCTGCCCGCAGGCCATTGCCCAAGGCCATGCGCACCCCGTGTTCCCGGTCATTGGGGCGCTGTGGGGTGGCAAAGGGAGGGACGATCTCAGGGTGCGTCCCACGGCATCGCCTTCCCCTCCCCTTCCAACCCCGGGGGGGTGGGATTTGAGGTTGGTGAGGACCTTACCTTGGGCGTGTTGCAGAGGTAGCGCATGAGCTCACCCACGTACTGGATGACGGAGACGTTGTAGCGGCGACAGTCGTCCCAGAACTGGGAGGCGGAGAACTTGGCCCGTAGGACACAGGTGGCTCCTGTGGGGACATGATGGGGTGATGGTCACACCCCAGATCTTCTTCCCCCCCACACTTTTTCTCCATCCATTCCTCCATCCATTTCTCCATCCATCCGTTCCTCCCTCCACTTCTCCATCCATCCCCATGAGTATCTCTCTTGTCACCCATGTCTACGTGGACACCCTTCTCCTTCTCTGTCTTCTTTTCTTCCCACTCTTTCCTTGTCCATCCCTATACTCTTTGTCCTCTCTCCAGCCATCAAGCTGTCCATCCCCCCACTAATCCATCAATGGCTACAGAGATCTTCCTCCTTCTCTTACCCTTTTTTCCTTTTCTTCCCTCCATCCCTACATTTTTCCATCATCCTTGATCCATCTCCAGAAAAAGTCTCTCCATCCCAATCCATCCATCTATGGATGTCCATAAAACATCCATCTCCATAAAACAACTCTCCATCCATCCATCTCCATGAAACGTCCATCCATCCACCCATCCACCCACCTCCACCCCCTCCCTACACTGGTGGGGTCACAGGGGGGTTACGTACCAACCTCGAAGCACCCTCCCACCCCGATGAGGAGCCCGGCCGAGTGGTAGAGCGGGAGTGTGGTGTAGATGACGTCATCAGGCCGCAGGCCACAGAGCTGCCCCAGGTTGGCCACCATCATCAGCTTCATCTCTGTGATCACCGCTGCCTTGGGCAGCCCTGGGGGTTGGGAGCAGAGGGTGGGAAATGGCCTCCTTGGAGGGGCCCACATGGGATGGGAGGTCCTGGAGATGAGGGGTGGGATGGAAGGGCAAAACCCTTCCCTCAGGGTGGTGGGTCTCCATCCCCAGAGGTCTCCAGCCCTCACTGGGAGGAGCTGCGAGGAACCTCATTCAGATGCTCCTGTGTTGGTTGGGGTGGGATCTGGTTTGGGTTCAAGGTTGGATGCAGGAGGTCCCACCCTATGCCATCCCAACGAGAACAGACCCAGGAACATGGTGGGTCTCCGTCCTTGGAGATACCCAACCCTTGCATGGATGCAGCCAGGAGGAACCTGGCCCAGGTGGATCCACGATGGTTGGGGTTGGAGACAGGCCTCCATGAGATCCCTCCTAGATCACCCACACCACCTTGACCACACGACCTCCTCACCCATGGCACCCAAACCCTCCCAGATGGTTCTCCAAGGAGCAATCCCCTCCTGGTTTTGGTGGGGGGTGGGGGGGTCTGTCCCCGTGACCTCACCAGTGGTGCCGGAGGTGTAGATGTAGAGTGCCTTGGAGTTGGCGGTGACGCCGGCGCGGTGGTGAGCGGGCAGGGGCTCATCAGAGACCTCCTCCATGGCAGGCAGCAGGGCCTCCACGCCCGGCGTGGGTGACGTGGAGCTGAGGTAGAAGACACGGGTGCCATCACGCTGCAGGTCTGGCAGCACCTCCTCCACGGCCGCCTGGAGATCTAGGGGGACAAGGGGGGACCCGGGGGGGTCCCCAGGGGGGTGAGCACCCAGGAGGGGAACCCAAAGGGTCAGGAACGGGCACCCTGACCAGGTGGGTACCCCAGACTTCATGGATGGGCATCCAAAGATCTCAGGTGGCCACCCAATGCACCCAATCGGGCACCCCAATCAGATGGGCACCGTGGGCATCGTGGATGGGTGCCCCAAAGACTCCCAGATGGGCATGAGTCACATCCCAAATAGGGATCTCCATCAGGTGGGCATCCAGCACAGGCACCCCAAGGATCCCAGGTGGGAACCCAACGCACCCCTTGATCGAGTAGGGTCTCCAACGATCCCAAACGGGCACCCAAAGGACCCCACATGGGCATCCAGTGCACCCCAACTGGGCACTCTGACTAGATGGGCACCCCAGGCATCGTGGATGGGCACCCAAAGTTCTCAGGTGTGCACCCAATGCACCCCTGATCGAGTAGGGTCTCCAACCATCCCAAATGGGCCCCCACTGCACCCCAGATGGGCACCCCAGTCAGCTGGGCACCCTGGGTAACATGGACAAGCACCCAAAGATCTCAGGTGGGCACCCCATGCACCCCAAATGGGCACCCTGATCAGATGGGCACCGGAGACATTGTGGATGAGCACCCAAAGATCTCAGGTGGGCACCCAACTCACCCTTTGATCGAGTAGGGACTCCAACCATCACAAATGGGCACCCAATGCAGCCCAGGTGGGCACTCAATGCACCCCAACTGGGCACGCTGACTAGATGGGCACTCCAGGCATCGTGGATGGGCACCCAAAGTTCTCAGGTGGGCACCCAACTCACCCCTTGATCAGGTAGGGACCCCAACCATCACAAATGGGCACGCAATGCACCCCAGATGGGCACCCCGATCAGATGGGCACCCCGAATGGGCACCTGAAGGACCCCTGATGGCCACCAGTCAGGACCTCCATCAGGTGGGCACCCTGGATGGGTGTCCCCAGGATCCCGGTCAGGGCTGGCACCCCAAGGACCCCATCTGGACCCCAGAAGGGCTTCCCTCACACCCCAGAGCATCTCCTCAGGGTGCCCCCATCCCATGGGTGCCCCCAGCACCCCAAGGGGCACCCTGACCCCCCCCAGGGGCACCCGAGGACCCCGCTGGGTCCGGCCTCCTCCCGCCATGAGGTTTTTTCTCTTTTTCCCCCAAAAAATCATGACGTAAAAAAAAAAAAAGGACCTTTACCCCGGGAAGGGGCTGGTGATGATTAACCCGTGGCCTTGGCGCACCCCGACACGCGTACTGGGGTGTCATGGGGTTGCACAAGTGTGTGCAAAGGGCTGCACAAGCTGCCGTGACAGTGTCGTGCAAGGGAGCGAGGTGTGTGCGCGTGTAAATACAGCCCCAACGTGAAGGAGCTCTCGCACGCTCGGGGCAAAGAGCCCCATCCTGCCTTGCACCCACATGCGTGTCGCTGGCATGTGTGCAAGAGCGTGTATGGGCAGTGACACGCGTGCAAAGGCATGCATGGACACTGACACGCGTGCAAAAGCACCTGCACTGACACACGTGCGGATGCACCCTGACCTACGTGCACAGACATTGACCCGCGTGCAAATGCACACGTAGAAGCCAGTACACGTGGAAATGCATGTGTACACACTGACACATGTGCAAACACATTCATGGGCACTGACACGCGTGCAAGTGCATGCACAGATGCTGACATACGTGCCAATGCATGTATAGACACCAACGCATGTGCCAGCACGTGCACGGGCACTGACACACATGGAAATCTGTGCACGGACACTGACGTGTAAATCCATTTCCAGGCCCTGACACACGTGCAGACACATGTGCATACACCAAAACACATGTAAATCCGTGCACTGACACACATGTGGCCATATGTACAGGCATTAACACATCTGCAGACACACGTACAGGCAGAGACACCCGTGTAAATCCATGTACAGACACTGAGAATCATGTAAATCCATGTACAAGCACTGACGTGTGCAGACACACATACAGACACTGACACGTGTGCAGACACATGCAAAGGCACTGACACACGTGTAAATCCATGTACAGGCACTGACACATGTGCAGACACACACAGAGACACTGACAAATGTGTAAATCCATGTACAGGCACTGACACACGTGCAGACACTGACACACCCATGTAAACCCATGTACAGACACTGACACATGTGCAGACCTGTGTACAGGCAGTGACATGCGTGTACATCCATGCACAAGCACTGCCATGCGTGCAGACACATGTACAGACATTTACACATGTGCACACCCATGCACAGACACTGACACCCATGTAAATCCATGTACAGAAACTGACACCTGCAGACACATGTACAGGCACTGACACCCATGTGAATCCATGTACAGACACTGACAGTTGTGTAAATCCATGTACAGGCACAGACACGCGTGTACATCCATGTACAGGCACTGACACGTGTGCAGACACGCACGCAGACACTGACACACGTGCAAATCCATGCACCGCCACTGACACACATGCAGACCCCTGTACAGGCACAGACACGCATGTACATCCATGTACAGGCACTGGCACACCCATGTAAACCCATGCACAGGCACTGACACGCGTGTACATCCATGTACAGGCACTGGCACACCCATGTAAACCCATGCACAGGCACTGACACATGTGCACACACACGCACAGACACTGACACGCATGTACATCCATGCACAGGCACTGACACACGTGTAAATCCATGTACAGACACTGACACACCCATGTAAGCCCGTGCACAGGCACTGACACATGTGCACACACATGCACAGGCACTGACACACCCATGTAAACCCATGCACAGGCACTGACACACATGTAAATCCATGTACAGACACTGACACACCCATGTGAACCCGTGCACAGGCACTGACACATGTGCACACACACGCACAGACACTGACATGCGTGTACATCCATGCACAGGCACTGCCATGCGTGCAGACACATGCACAGACACTGACACACCCATGTAAACCCATGCACAGGCACTGACACGTGCACACACACGCACAGACACTGACACACGTGTACATCCATGCACAGGCACTGACACATGTGCAGAGCCGTGTGCAGGCACTGACACGCGTGCAGACACGCGTGCAGACACACGTACAGACACGGCCACCCCCTGCCAACACCTGCACAAGCCCCGAAATGCTCAGACACGCCCTCCCCACCCCCGCCCCCATCAATCCCGCACACGCGTGTGCACCGCACCCCTCCATCTCCCAGGTCGGGGTGGGGGTGGGGTTGGGGGGTGTCACTCACCGGGGCTGGCGAGGAGGATGGTGGCCCCGGCGGCGGCCAAGGCGTGTTGGAGCGCCCGCCCCCGCACGTTGCAGTTGAGACACGCCATGGGACAACCCAACTTGGCCAAGGCCAACCAGGTCCAGACGTAGGTGGGTTGGTTGGGGAGGAAAACGGCCACCGTCCGGCCCGGTTCCAACCCCCCCAGGCGGCGGGTGAGGAGCCGGGCGGCCCGGTTGCTCTGTCGGTCCACGTCCTCGTAGGTGTAGACCTCATCTTGGAAGAGGATCAGGGGCCACCGGGGCCGGCGCCGGACGTTCTCCTGGAAGACATCGAGGAGGGTGACGGGGGGACAGCGGTTGAGGCGCCGCCGGCAACGGATGGAAGACCCCACCAAACCACCGAAAGCCACCAAATCGGCCCAGAAGAAAGGCGCCAGCCGCCCCGCCGCCGCCGGCACCAGCACCACCAGTAAGACCAGTCCGACCACCGCCGCCGTGAGGATCCCCAGCCCCGGCATGGTCACACGCTGGTGGCGCTGGTGGCCAAGGTCCGCCCCGAAGCGTACCTTGCCCCGGCTGCTGGCGCCCGGCAGGGATTTGCGGCGGCGTTGCCGGGATTTGGGTGGTTTGTTTTCTTTTCTCCTGCCAGGGTTGGGGTTGGGTTTTTTTTTCCCTTCCCCCTTTTTTTTTTTTTTTTTTTTTTTTTTTTTTTCCTCCTCTCCGCGCCGGCAGGAGCCCAGCCCTGGGGTGTGGGGTGGCACCACGGGGATGGCTGGAACCCGTCATCTCCTCCGGGCGCCCGTCCATCCCTCCCTCTGTTCTGTGGCTGGTGGGATCCTGCTGGAGGGTCTCCAGCCCACCGGGATCTGCCAGCACCCGCTCCTCTCATGGGACCCGCTCCTCTGAAGGGACTCACTCCTCTGAAGGGACTCACTCCTCTGATGGGACCCGTTCCTCTCATGGGACCCGTTCCTCCACTGGTGGTTGCCCAGGAGATGGGACTGGGGCTGACCTCTCTCTGTCTGTCTGCTGTCCGACTGTCCATCTGCCCACCTGGCATCTTCACCTCGTCTGTCTGTCCTGGCGACTCGCCCATCCATCTAAATATTTGGGACACCCCTCCATCTGGTCTGTCCATCTGTCCATCCATCTGTCCATCCAGCCATGCATCCATCCCTCTATCCAGCCAACTGTCCATCCATCCATCCATCCATCCAACCACCCATCCCTCCCTCCATCCGTCCCTTCATCTGACCACTCTTGGCTTGGGGTTATGGGTTGGGGTTACATGGGGACATCTCCATGAGCAGCCCCTGCTCGTTCGGGTGCTCCACACGCTGCATGGAGAACATGGGCACGTCTGGGTCCCTGTGGGATGGGTGGGGTCCCTATGCCACCCCCAACACCCCCACCGTGTCTCCATCCAACCCTTAATGGCTCCATCCGACCCCAACATCTCCATCCGTCCACCATCTCCATCAAACCCAGTGTCTTCATCCAACCCCAAGGTCTCCATCCAGCCTCCACCATCTCCATCTGACCCCAAACATCTCCATCTGACCCCAAACATCTCCAACCAACCCCAAACATCTCCAGCTGGCCCCAAACACCTCCAACATCTCCAAGTGGCCACAAGCATCTCCAATTGGCCCCAAACACCTCCAACATCTCCAGTTGACCCCAAACATCTCCAATTGACCTCAAACATCTCCAGCTGGCCCCAGACACCTCCAACATCTCCAACCAGCCCCAAACATCTCCAGCTGGCCCCAAACGTCTCCAACTGGCCCCAAATGACCACAAGCATCTCCAACTGGCCCCGAACATCTCCAACCGGCCCTGAACATCTTTGACATCTCCAGCTGACCTTGTCCATCCCACACCAAAGTCTTTCACTCACCCCACATTGGAACCTTTCTCCCACCCCACATCAGAACCCTTTGCCCACCCCACCCCACATCTCTGGGGCAAATGTTTACACAAGTAGGTGGTTGGTTTTTTTCCCCGAATTGCCTACAGGAACCACAAAGTTTGCCGTGGAAATGCCCGGGCTGGGCGTGAGCGCTTGGCAAGCTGCTTTTTGACGGGCTAATTAATCATTCTGCTCATTAAAAGACAATTAAAGGGCAAAACCCCAAGGAGCTTCGCCACCGCCTCGATCACCTTTGCCTGCGATTCGCAGCCACCGGGTGTTCCCGGGTGATAAAACGATCACGAGGAGCAAAAAGGGCTGAAACCCATCGGGCGTCGCCCTTTGCTCCAGCAGGTTTTGCAATTTTTAGGGGTTTATGGGGGTTGGTGTCACCGGTGTCAAAGTGCCACCGCGGGGACGTTGGCCTGGGGTGAGGGAGCAGGTACCAGGGAGGACCCGTCCCGCGCTGTGGGGTGTCCCCAGGGAGATTATTTGGGGGAGGGAGGGGAGGAGATGGGTCCCTGTCCCCAAGCTGGTGGCCCGCACCCCGTCCCTGTCCCCATATTCATGTCCCTGTGTCCTGCTTGGTGCCACCAGACTGGTGGGGGTCTTGTCTCCCCCTGCCCAGGGCCACCAACCCCCTAGGCTCCATGTCCCCGTTGCTCAGCGAGGATGAGGGCCACCACCACTGGGGACGTAGGACAGGAGAAGCCAGGTCCTGCCGTGGGTGCAGCAGGACTGGGAGGGACTGGGAGGGACTGGCAGCGGGGCTGTGTCCTGGCCTTGTAGCTGGAGTGGCTTTCTGTTCCCCTTGGGGACACGATGGCATGAGGCCACCTCTCCCTCCAGGTGGCACTTGAGGTCCCCAAGAGGCGTGGGGTGTCCCCAAGACATGTGGGATGTCACGTGCCATCTCCATCATGTGTGGGATGTCACATGTGGTCCCTGAGGGGGGGGTGTCACACGTGGGACGTCACACGTGGGACATTACTGTGGTCCCCGGTGGGATGTCACACGGGGTCCCCAGCGGGGTGTCACACACAGTCCCCAGGGAGGGGGAGGGTCACACAGGCTCACCAGTGGGGTGTCACACGTGGTCCCTAGTGGGGTGTCAGACTTGGAATGTCACACGTGGGACATTACATGTGGTCCCCAATGGGGTGTCCCACGTGGGATGTCACCTGTGGCCCCCACAGGTGGGTCGTGCTCAGAGCATCCCCCATCACACCAGCGGGGGGGGGGGGGGGTAACACACTCGGGGCACGCAGATCCCAAAAGGGCCCCGCGGTCCCCGAATGGGGTGGGACGCGGAGTGTGGACCCCCCCCTCCCCGCCCCCCGGTAGCGCTGGGGGGAAGGTGACACAGGGTGACAAAAGAGAGGAAAGGTCCCACCGAGATTTGAACTCGGATCGCTGGATTCAGAGTCCAGAGTGCTAACCATTACACCATGGGACCGACCCGCACCGCCACCTCCGCCGGCTCCCACACCCCCCCGCGGCCCCTCCGCCGCCCAAAGAAAATAGTCCGGGACGCGGGGGTTTTGCCGGGGGGGGGGGACGGTGGAAGGCGGGGGGAGGGGGCGAGGGAAGGGAGAAGGACCCTCCGATGGGGGGAGGGGAGGAAAAAAAGACAAGGACGTTCGCCCGAACAGGGACTTGAACCCTGGACCCTCAGATTAAAAGTCTGATGCTCTGCCGACTGAGCTATCCGGGCTCCTGCCGGGATCCCCCCGGCGCCTCCTCATCACTTTTAAGGAGAAAAAGGACGAAAAGCTTAAGTGGCCAAAAAAAAAAAGCGATTATGAAAGGTCTGAAGGTGGAAAGAGGAGCTGCGAGGGGAGGGGGAAACCGCCGCGACCTCTCGGGGGCCCGGGGGGGTGAGCGGACCTGAGTGAGAACCGCACGTCCCTCCCCCCGCAGGGAGACCCGGCCCCAAATCACCGAAAAAGCCTTAAAAACTCCGCTTTGAGGGGGGTGGGGGGTGTTGCCCTGAGCCTTGTGCCGAGCTGGTAAGGTGTCGAAAAAAAAAGCTTTAATTAAAAAAAACCCAAACCTCTAAATTTCCAAAATTTGATGAAATTTAGCCGCCCGCAGCCACCGCCTCCTTCCAGCCCTTGCCCGGGGGTGGGGGGACCCCCCCCCCCCCCCCCCCCCCCCCCCCCCCCCCCCCGGGGCCCCCCCCCCCCCCCCCCCCCCCCCCCCCCCGCCACGACCTCCGAGGCGGATCCAAAGCGCGGGCTGTCATTGGCCAGAGCGCGGCGCGTCGCTATTGGTCCCCCGCCCGGCGGCGCGCCAACCAATCGGAAGGCGCCGTTTGGATCCGGCGCAGGGTATATCAGGCAGCGGGAGGCGGCGCTGCCCCGCAGCTGGAGCCATGTCGGGCCGGGGGAAGCAGGGCGGCAAAGCCCGGGCCAAAGCCAAGTCCCGCTCCTCCCGCGCCGGCCTCCAGTTCCCCGTGGGCCGCGTCCACCGCCTCCTGCGGAAGGGGAACTACGCCGAGCGGGTGGGGGCCGGCGCCCCCGTTTACCTGGCGGCGGTGATGGAGTACCTGACGGCCGAGATCCTGGAGCTGGCGGGGAACGCCGCCCGCGACAACAAGAAGACGCGGATCATCCCCCGCCACCTCCAGCTGGCCGTCCGCAACGACGAGGAGCTCAACAAGCTGCTGGGGGGCGTCACCATCGCCCAGGGGGGCGTCCTGCCCAACATCCAGGCCGTGCTGCTGCCCAAGAAGACCGACAGCCACAAGGCCAAGGGCAAGTGAGGCGGCGGGAGAAGCCGCCTCGAGCTCGTTTGGTGTCTTTTTTTTTATTGCTTTCCCGTTCTTTTAAATTTTCCTCTTTTTAAAACCCCAAAAAGGCTCTTTTCAGAGCCACCCACCGGTTCAGGAAAAAGGGCTGAAGGAGCAGTGCGTTATGCAAATCAGGGCTCCACTCCGCGCCCGGCCATTGGCTGGGGCAGCCGCCGGGGAGAGGCTCCAAAGACCGCGTGCTGATTGGCTGGTGCAGAATGCGCTCGGCCAATGGCCGCACGCCGTTTGGATCCCCCCCCCCCCTCAGTGGGGCCCAGGGAAGCGACGGCGGCAAATCTCGCTCCGGCGAGACCTAAATGCGAATTAAATATAGGGAATAGCATCCCTGCCATCCCAATCCAGAAAGAATATGTCCCGATTTACCGCTGTTCTAGGTGAGGGTTAAATAAAAAGCAAAAAAGGGAGTGGAAAAGGGTAAGGAGGGAAAGGATGAGCGGTAACGGCTGGAGCCCCTCTGCTGGGAGGGGGGGCTGGGAGAGTTGGGGGGGTTCAGCCTGGAGAAGGGAAGGCTCCGGGGAGACCTCGGAGCCCCTTCCAGTCCCTCAAGGGGCTCCAGGAAAGGTGGGGAGGGACTCTGGATGAGGGAGGGGAGCCATGGGAGGAGGGGGAAGGGTTTTAAGCTGAAAAGGGGGAGATTTAGGAAGAAATTGTTCACTTTGAGAATGGTGAGAGCCTGGCCCAGGTTGCCCAGAGAAGCTGTGGCTGCCCCATCCCTGGAAGGAGGGGTTCAAGGGCAGGTTGGAGGGGGCTTGGAGCAGCCTGGTCTGGTGGGAGGTGTCCCTGCCCAGGGCAGGGGGTGGCACTGGAGGGGCTTGAAGGTCCCTTCCAACTATTTTATAATTTTAAAAACTGGATCATCATTCCCCCATCAGTGAGGTACAGACTAACGCTACTCGATAATGAAGCCCCCTGTTGGGGGGAGGACACGCCAACACACACACACCCCCCCCAGCACCCCCCTGTCACCGGCTTCAACCCTCCCCCGCCGGTTTCTGTAGCCCCGAGACGGACCTGAGGGAAAACCTGCCCACGCAATGACGTCATCCCCCCGGTCCAATCAGAACGCAGCAACGGTTTGAAAGCGAAAGCGGCGGCGGCACAACGCGGGGGGGGGGGGGANTAAATATAGGGAATAGCATCCCTGCCATCCCAATCCAGAAAGAATATGTCCCGATTTACCGCTGTTCTAGGTGAGGGTTAAATAAAAAGCAAAAAAGGGAGTGGAAAAGGGTAAGGAGGGAAAGGATGAGCGGTAACGGCTGGAGCCCCTCTGCTGGGAGGGGGGGCTGGGAGAGTTGGGGGGGTTCAGCCTGGAGAAGAGAAGGCTCCGGGGAGACCTTGGAGCCCCTTCCAGTCCCTCAAAGGGCTCCAGGAAAGCTGGGGAGGGACTCTGGATGAGGGAAGGGAGCCATGGGAGGAGGGGGAAGGGTTTTAAGCTGAAAAGGGGGAGATTTAGGAAGAAATTGTTCACTTTGAGAATGGTGAGAGCCTGGGCCAGGTTGCCCAGAGAAGCTGTGGCTGCCCCATCCCTGGAAGGAGGGGTTCAAGGGCAGGTTGGAGGGGGCTTGGAGCAGCCTGGTCTGGTGGGAGGTGTCCCTGCCCAGGGCAGGGGGTGGCACTGGAGGGGCTTGAAGGTCCCTTCCAACTCTTTTATAATTTTAAAAACTGGATCATCATCCCCCCATCAGTGAGGTACAGACTAACACTACTCGATAATGAAGCCCCCTGTTGGGGGGAGGACACGCCAACACACACACACCCCCCCCAGCACCCCCCGTCACCGGCTTCAACCCTCCCCCGCCGGTTTCTGTAGCCCCGAGACGGACCTGAGGGAAAACCTGCCCACGCAATGACGTCATCCCCCCGGTCCAATCAGAACGCAGCAACGGTTTGAAAGCGAAAGCGGCGGCGGCACAACGGGGGGGGGGGGGAAGGGAGAGAAGGCAAAAAAGCTCCACTACAGCCCAGAAACCGCTGTTTTTCTGTGAAAATAAAATAACCGCATTTAAACCCAGCAGTTAAAACGCCCCGACCCTCCACGCGATCTACAAACCGTCCCAATCCTCAAAAAAGCCCCGAAAAGGGGGTAAGCGACGGCAGCTCTTTGGGTGAGAAGGGGGGTGGCTCTGAAAAGAGCCGTTGGGTGCGAGGGGAACCGAGCGGGGGCTCCTGCTCGGCGGCCGCCTCGGATGTTCCTCCCTCCGGGGCGTTACTTGGAGCTGGTGTACTTGGTGACGGCCTTGGTGCCCTCGGAGACGGCGTGCTTGGCCAGCTCGCCGGGCAGGAGGAGGCGGACGGCCGTCTGGATCTCCCGGGAGGTGATGGTGGAGCGCTTGTTGTAGTGCGCCAGGCGGGAGGCCTCGCCGGCGATGCGCTCGAAGATGTCGTTGACGAAGGAGTTCATGATGCCCATGGCCTTGGAGGAGATGCCGGTGTCCGGGTGGACCTGCTTCAGCACCTTGTAGACGTAGATGGAGTAGCTCTCCTTGCGGCTGCGCCGCCGCTTCTTGTCCCCTTTCTTCTGGGTCTTGGTCACCGCTTTTTTGGAGCCTTTTTTAGGGGCGGGGGCGGATTTGGCCGGTTCGGGCATCGCGCTGCGGGGCCGGGGGGTCCCTGCGATGAGAAAACAAGCACCGCCGGCGGCCCCGCTTTTATAGCGGCGGTATGCAAATGAAGCATCCCAGCGCTACGCCTTCCCATTGGCTGAGGCGGCGCGCCGCGCTCCGAGCCACGCCCCCCCCGCGCATGGAAACGGCTGGCTCCAAAGAGCGCGCTCTGATTGGTCAAAATGCCCCAACGCTCATCGTCCAATCAGAGCGCGCTCTTTGGATCCCGCTGAGCAGCCGGGGGGGGGGAGGGCGCTGGTCCCGGCTCCGCCCCCAGGGGGGAGTAAAGAGCCCCCCGTGTGGGGGGGAACGGGCTCTGGGGGAGCCGCAGGGGGGGTTCAATCACAGAATATTCATGGTTGGAAGGGACCTTTGAGATCATTGAGTCCAAACACTTAAGAGCAACAAAAAAAAAATCCCACAAAAAAACCCAAACAAATCAACACCTCCCCAAACCACACCATATCCAAAACCACCCCACCCACAAACAGACACAAACCAACAATCCCGGGCACTAGAGCGTGCCCTGAAGAGCCACATCTACACATTTCTTAAACCCCTCCAGGGATGGTGACTCCACCACCTCCCTGGGCAGGCTGTTCCAGTGCCTGACCACCCTCTCAGGAAAGTAATTCTTCCTAATATCTAATCTAAACCTCCCCCGCCCCAACTTCAGACCATTTCCTCTGCTCCTGTCATTATTCCCTTGGGAGAAGAGGCCAAAACCCACCTCTCTACACCCTCCTTTCAGGGAGTTGTAGAGAGGTTCTTTCCTCAGCCTTCTCTTTTCCAAACTAAACATGCCCCGTTCCATCAGCCTCTCCTCGTGTGACTTGTTCTCCAGACCCCTCGCCAGCTTGGTGGCTCTCCTCTGGACACGCTCCAGCACTTCAGTGTCCTTCTTGTGGGAAGGGGCCCAGAACTGACCACAGCCCTCGAGGTGGGGCCTCACCAGTGCCCAGTAGAGCCATCATCACCTCCCTGCTCCTGCTGGCCACGCTGGTCCTGACACAGGCCAGGATGCTGTTGGCCTTCTTGGCCACCTGGGCACACTGCTGGCTCCTGTTCAGCCGGCTGTCCACCAACACCCCCAGGGCCTTTTCTGCCAGGCAGCTCCAGCCCCTCTGCCCCCAGCCTGTAGCGCTGCTGGGGTTGGTGTGACCCAAGGGCAGGACCCGGCACTTGGCCTTGTTGAACCTCATCCCGTTGGCCTCGGCCCCTGGATCCAACCTCTCCAGATCCCTCTGTCCAGCCTTTTCCCTGGGGGAAAAGCAGCAGCGCCGCCGCTGGGACCCGCTCTCCCTCTTGGGGATTGCATGGGGTCCCTGCTGGGCCGGGGGTCCCTGAGGTCTCTGCTCGGCCCCTGGGAGTCCTCTCCAGGCCCCGCCCACCCGCCGGGCAGCGGGCCAATCAGCGCCGAGCGCGCCAAATTTCAAATCCCCCGCCGCGGGGGGGGTCGCCCGGCTCCCGCCTCTAACCTTTAATTAGTGCGGCGTTCCCAATTAGCACATCGCAGGCACAGAGGCTTTTCCGCGCCGTGTAGCCCTTTTGGGCTTAATTCTATAATTTTTGGGTCTCGTGACAGACCCGAAGCGGGAGCATTGGTGGTTCAGTGGTAGAATTCTCGCCTGCCACGCGGGAGGCCCGGGTTCGATTCCCGGCCAATGCAACGCTCTGTTTTTCTCCCCATCTGAATCCTTTATTTCTCCATTTTATCCCTTTCTCCAGCCTTTTTTTTTTTTTTCCAACCGCAACGCAAGAAAGTTCTGCGGCGCAGCTCCCCGCTCCCACCCGCAAAATAAAACTTAAAAAAGAAAGAAACATAAAAAAAAAATCAGCGCTGCCGTCCCTGGGTGGGCTCGAACCACCAACCTTTCGGTTAACAGCCGAACGCGCTAACCGATTGCGCCACAGAGACCGGCCGTGCCGGCCCCGCCCAACCCCCCCGCTGCCAAACTGGGGGAGAAAAGGCTGGAAAAAAAAAAAAGATTCGGGGGGAGGGGGGGGCGATGCAAGAGAAAGGAGCGGGGGGGGGAAAAGGGGGGGGATGAGGGGGGAGAGGGGAGGACGCACTGCGCGGGGCACCCCCCTCCCCCAAAATAAAACCACCTTTGGTGAAAGAGGGGAAAGTGGAGAAACCCCCTCACACCCACCCCCAAAAAAATACCTAATTGCTGGAGGTGGAGGGAAATGAGGGCAAAAGGGGACCCCGCCGACGAGGATGGGATTCGAACCCACGCGTGCAGAGCACAATGGATTAGCAGTCCATCGCCTTAACCACTCGGCCACCTCGTCCGCCGGGGCGGGGGCTCCGCCGCGCCGCCATGGGCCGCGCGCACAAGGGCCAGGGGGCGTGGCTCCCTCAGGAGGGGCGTGGTTTCCTCTATGAGTGGGCGTGGCTTATAGCCCGGCGGGGGCGTGGCTTGGCGCGGAGGCGGTGCCAAGGGGCGCGGCGGGGGCGGAGGCTGCCGCTGGGGATGTAGCTCAGCGGTAGAGCGCATGCTTCGCATGTATGAGGCCCCGGGTTCGATCCCCGGCATCTCCAGCGGGGGGTTGAACCGAATCTTCAACCCTCCTTATTTCTTTTTTTTTCTTTTTTTTTTTTCCCGGAGGGGGTGTAACCGTGAAAAGGGGGGAATAAACACCAGGCGGGGAATATCAAACCCCCCCGACCCCTATTTTTCACCCTCCTGCTTCGGAAAAACCCACCGCCTCCTCCCTCGTCGTCTCCCCCCCCATCACGGGGCACCACAATCAGGAAACACCGTTATCACAATCAGCGTAAACCATTAAATTATACCTTATCAAAACCAAATAAAAACGCCTGTTTCTAAGGAGCAGAGTGGCGCAGCGGAAGCGTGCTGGGCCCATAACCCAGAGGTCGATGGATCGAAACCATCCTCTGCTAACTCTACTTTTTCCCCTCCCTTTCTTCTTTTTCTCCCTTTTTTTCCCCCTTTCCCTGTTCACTTCGCGTCCCACCCACGACGCCCCCCCCAAAGAGGGTGATGACCCCCTGCAGCGGATAAAACCCCCGCCAAATTTATACCATTCTCTTCCTCCTGAACATCATGAAAAACAAATAATATCTCTTTCCCTCTTGAATATCATGAAAAAAAAGAATTATATTCAGGAGGGAAAAGAAAAAAAATGACCTTTTTATTACATTCATTAAAAGCAGCGACAGTTTTGTACAGGCTCCAAAGGAGGTTGTGGGCTGAGCTGTGGTTGGGCCAAAAACTCCTCTCGTTTCAACCGATTCTCCCCAAAAACCCACCAAAAGACATCAATAGGGATTCGTTCGGAACTCGGATCCGATGATTAATGCATAAAGAACACGTGGCTTCTCCAAAACTCATCCGTCAAAAGCCAAAGTTAAAGTTGTGGGTACGAGGACCCTCCTGGATATTGAGATGTAGTTGTTGTCCGGTTTAAATAAGTAAGTTTTAATTAGAGTAAATCACTTGGGGTTGTAACATGCTGTGATTTATGCTTTTTGCCGAGTGTGAGGCGTTAGATTTAAGCACGAGAAGTGTCAAGGAGGCAACAACCACCAGCAAATCAACGGGATAAGAGCAATAAATGGCCTGGAAGCAGAAAAATCAGGTCATCTTGACCTCTGGGTGTGATTTTTGGTGTTATAATGAAGGCGGTTCAGCTCAGGAGACTCTAAATCCTCACTGTCTTGCCCAGTTGGCTAAAATCCTCCAAAAACGTGTAAATTAGTAGCAGTCTCAAGGTCCATGTGATGATTCTCAAGAACATTTATGACACTCGGCTCTCCTTGATAAGCTCTTTCCCCCATCATCCTTGACGGACTCGAGGAAAGAATCATCCTGATCCCTGAGCGTGTCTGTGGTCACTAAATATTAATTATTAACCGTTTTGAGGATATGTTTTGGAAACAACATGAGTCCATCGCGTGTAAATCCCTTTATTTTCCATAAATATGACCACTTTGGTGAGTTTTCTTTGATCCTCTCCCTTGATCTGAGCCACCTCTCACGGTTCCTCAAGGGCAGAGAGACCTTTTCCCAGAGCAATATAGAATCACCGAATGGTTTGGGTGGGAAGGGACCTTAAAGACCCCCCCAGTGCCACCTGGGCAGGGACACCTCCCACCAGACCAGGCTGCTCCAAGCCCCCTCCAACCTGCCCTTGAACCCCTCCTTCCAGGGATGGGGCAGCCACAGCTTCTCTGGGCAACCTGGACCAGGCTCTCACCACCCCTCCAGCAAACTATTTCCTCCCCACATCTCAGCTCCATTTCCCCTCTTCCAGGGTCAAACCCTTCCCCCTCCTCCCATGGCTCCCCTCCCTCATCAAGGGTCCCTCCCCATCTCTCCTGGAGCCCCTTGAGGGACTGGAAGGGGCTCCAAGGTCTCCCCGGAGCCTTCTCTTCTCCAGGCTGAACCCCCACAACTCTCTCAGCCCCCCCTCCCAGCAGAGGGGCTCCAGCCCTCCCAGCATCTCCGGGGCCTCCTCTGGCCCCGCTCCAACAGCTCCATGTCCTTCTGCTGTTGGTGGCCCCAGAGCTGGAGGCAGCATCTTGGGGGGGGGGGGGTGTCTCCCCAGAACGGAGCAGAGGGGCAGAATCCCCCCTCTCTCATCCCCCCCCCGGCCACGCTGCTGGGGATGCAGCCCGGGATGTTCAACCCTCTAAAGAGGAAAATTAGGCCCTAAAAATTCTTCCACACCTCCCAGAGTCACCCCATTAATGCTCTTAAGGGTCTTAAGTACTTTATCTGTTCCAGCACTTCACAGCCCCACCCCCGACCCCCTCAGGGACTCCAGAGCACACCCCCTCCCCCNGACAGCGGGGGGAAGCACCCACCCCCCTCTTCCTCCTCCCTCCACGGTGCCGTGGGTGAGGGTGAACGGTCGCGAGTGGAAAAATTGAAAAATGGAAAATAATCAGAAAAACCAAAAATTCACTTCCCTGACCGGGAATCGAACCCGGGCCGCGGCGGTGAGAGCGCCGAATCCTAACCACTAGACCACCAGGGAGCGCGGTAGACCTGATGGCCGGGGCGCCTATCGACATGGGAAGGGATCAAAGCGACGCGCTCCCATTGGTCGAGGCGGTGCAGGGCGTGGACCAATCAACGGGCGCGCTTTGGATCCGCCCCAGCGGAGCGGGAGAAGCGGGAGCGCTCCCCGGGAACATCCCCCCCCCCAAAACACATCCCTGGGGTCAGACCCTCCTCCTCCTGCCCTCCAGCCTCTTTATTACTCCCTGACCCTGAATTACCGTCAGATTGGGAGATTTTGGGGTCCGATTGGGCAATTTTGGGGTCAGATTGGGCGATTTTGGGGGTCACTCGCCCCCCCACCCGTTCCTGCCCCTCCCCAGGCCCAGGCGGGAAGGCGCCCCCCCCAAGGAGGGACAACCAGCCAAGGCCACGGCCACACAGCTGTAAACCTGCTGCTTTTAATCACTTTTTGGCTTAATTCAGCCCATTCCTGCACAGCGGGCACCCCGAGGTGACGCCACGCGCCATCGCGACCCCCCCCCCCCCAACATCGTGCACCCCCAGAGGGAAAACCGGCGACGGAGGCGAAATTGGGGTGAAATCAGGGAATCAGGTGCTTCCCCAAAAACCAACCTCCCCCTGCCCCGGAGGAGGCAGCAGTGCCTGGATAAAAGTCCCAAAGCGGCGGGGTTTCGTCCCGAAGAGGAAGGCGGTGGGTGGGGTGGGTGGGGTGTCACCCCTCAGCGTCACCCCTCGGCGTCACCCCTCGGTGTCGTCACCCGTCCGGTGTCACTCAGGGCTCAGCCAAGCGCCGTTTTCCTCCACGGCCCGTGGCACCACGAGGAAAACCTCGCAGAGCCCCCGGGAGAGGAAATCCCGCAGGAAAGCCCTGCCGGGGGAGGAAAGCGTCACCCCCTTCCCCTCTCTGTCTGTGTGTGTCCCCCCAAAAAACCCTGTCACCCCCCCCACACCCCTTTGTCACCCACCTGAGCTCCTCCTCGCCCCCGATGGCCACCGGGGCCGGGAGTTTGGAGTCCAGGTTGTAGTAGGTGCCGTGGAGCTGGCGGACGGCGAGCCAGTGCTGGCGGCGCAAGGGGAGAGCCAGGAACCCCAGGGAGATGCTGGAGGGGACGTTGAGGATGAACCCCAGGATTTCCCCCAGCACCAACCGCTCCAAGGACCTGGGAAAGGGGAAAAAATGGGGAAAAAGGGTGAAAA
>QJSC01014676.1:1084-84868 GCA_003697955.1 Calidris pygmaea
TGGAATGGGCTGCCCAGGGAGGTGGTTGAGGCACCATCCCTGGAGGTGTTCAAAAGACGGGTTGATGTAGTGCTGGGAGGTATGGTTTAGCGATGGTTACTCCTTGTTTGTTGTGCGGGTGTCTATTTTTGTCAGTTAGGTTGACGGTTGGACAAGATGATCTTTAAGGTCCCTTCCAACCTAGAAGATTCTGTGAAAATTCTGTGATTTAGGGCACCAGCGGGGTTCATGGGCTGCTGGAGGAAACCTTCAGGTTCCTCTTCCCATCTTGGCCTCTCATTGCACTCGCTGTGACATGGTGGCTCCACTATGCCAGAAGACATGGGATTGGAAGGCTCATGGGGAGTCCTCCAGCCCATCTTATTTCCCTTAGCAGGATCCACTGCACGTACGCGGGTTGTGACAGAGGTTTGTCAAGATGGGTCTTAAGGATCAAACCAGCTGAGCTTCAGAGTAGCTTTTTTATCTGCTGGGTTATGGGCTTTACATATAGACAATCAACATGATGGATAGGGGCTGGATATCTACAGGTAAAATAAATGTTCCCAGCTTTGATCCTTGCTGCTGAAGCCCAGAATTGCCCATGTCAATTCTGTTAGTCTACAGGTTGTCCAAAACAGGATGACTGTCCTCCAATTCGAAGTTAAAGATATGGAAGGCCTAACAGGTGCCTTTCCTTCTCATCCTCCTGCTGGTCTGACAGGTTGTGCTTGCCATGTTCTCCTTCTTTCAGTCCCATACGTCATAAGTCATCATGCCCAGAGACATGTAAGAAGGGCCTTGCAACACTTGCAGTCAGTTTGGCGATCTCTGTTGAGCACATGGTGAGACAATATGCTTCCCAGAGCTGCTGCAACATGTTTTAGTGTGTTCGAGTTCCCAATGGACCCGTTGCTCCCACTTTTCCTGTTTTGTTCATGTCAGATAGACTCTAACACCATCATGGAACCCTGATGGGCATGGTCCTGGGGCTTTGCTGGCACTGTGGTTTGGGACGACAGAAGCTTCACAGGGAAGGATGTTGTAGGGATGCATGTACCAAGCTATATTAGAGTGACAGTTGTGATCTCAAGGCTACACCTGTGACAACTTCATCCTCTCAAATGGTATCGCCATGGGTAACTGTTGGTTCTGCTTCTACACAACCAGGCTCTCTTCCAGGGGCTCCAGGTGGTTCCCCAACATGTCTTACCCACCTTTGGAAAGACTCAGTAGGATGGCCTTTGAGTGTGTTTTTTACCGCCTGATGTTAAGGCTGTGTCTAGAGCTGCCTGAGCGGAGTTCTGAGATCATGGGGTCAGGATGGGCTCCGATTCTGCTGGTAGACCACAGGAGAACTGTGGCCAAAGAAAAGGGCTTAAGCTGCACAGCTTCATCTGTACCAGTAATTAGGAAACATCCCTAGGACACTTTGGCTGCCAAAATTTGATCTGGACTTAATAGCATCTGCCAAAATGACACCAGAGACCATTCAGGAGTTTAACAGCTGAGAGAGTCGCAGTTAAGTCCTGGAGACATCCCTGTGCAGTTTTTTACATGCTGGCTTGTGATAACTCTTGAGGAAGCCTCTTTCAGAACATAGTTAGAAAAAAGACTGTATATTATTACTGATAAAATATTTTGGAGAGCAAACAAAGTGTAGCAGTTGGAGGAAGGGTATAGGAAGTGAGTCTGAATGAAGATGACATCTGAACAGGACAGCCCCATCTTGAGAGTGCTAAGGAAAAGAGCAGGGAATGAGAGTTCTCTTGCTCACAGATGATGAGCAATGGCTGTTGCTCTTAGGATTTTTCTCTCTCTAAAGGAATTTCTATTCTAATTTCTTGTATGTTTTTGAGCTAGACAGGATCATTGCTGCTGTGCACTGCACATCTCCTGGGTCAGAGGTTTCTTCCCTTTTGAAGACCATGTGAATGATAATGGAAATCATGATTTCTCCTCTCTGCTCAATGAATATTAATATTTTTTTTTTATGAAATGGAAAAAGTTCAAACATTTTCTGTATGAGACCACAGCAACAGAACACAAATACCATTGAGAAAAATACATCATAGGCTCCAGACTTCTCCTTGTGAATGTAATATCCTTTGTGAGGCCATAGCTGCTAACATTTGCTGAAATGTTACAGACTTGGAAATCTGTAAAATATATTAGCTGGCAATATGTCCATAATATCCTTAGAAGTACTTGCCAGAAGCTTATTTCAGATCCACACCAAGTTTGTTTCAAGCATTTTAAAAGGTAATTCACCTTCTGAGCTTAGGCTATGCATAAATTTCCTCTGCAAGTTTGCAAAGCAAAACAGCTAATTTCGTTTCATTTCAGACACATGTGGCAGTTCTAGCCTTCCAATTTAACTCTCATTTTATTTCTATTTTATTCCTCATCCATTCCTTAGTTACTTTATCACAGAAATTTTGTTTGTGTTTGTTCCTGAAAAGGAAAGGTGTGTTACCTTCTTCTTTGATTTCTTTAGGAAGTTATCTGGAGCTTCTACACTTCCAATCAGCACATTTTGCAATCAATAGTCCTTCTGCTTGGATTGCCCCCTTGACTCTTGTCTTGGACAACCAAGCAACCAATGTCCTTTGGTTTTCATTAATAAGCAATTTTGTCCAGTGGCTGACATAACTTCTCCTGTATTTCTGGAAAGCAGCTTTCTTCAGAAATCACTCTTTTTAAAGGAACCATCTTTCCTTTCTCAAGTATTTATTGTGTTATACTTCAATTAGTCAGCTAACTTAATCTGCAAATTCAGCATATTGTACAAAACAATCTCTATTTTCTCTCATCTTTAATGAGGCCGTATTATTGGCATAACTAACATCCAATTCCGCCAGTTCTGGGAAACACTGTATGGCTTAACTGCGCAAATAGCACGGGAAACATGTCATTGAAAAGGCATGTGGAAATGGAATTGTTAAATGCCATCCTGGGAGGTTTTCTAGAAACAGTGGAAATAACTGACTTTATTAATTGGCATACAGAAAAAGAAGAATTAGCTTGCTTAAAACCATAAGGATGTCATTATCCAGCCTTTCCTCCCTCCTTCATCGTTACTTCCCAGCAAAATGGATCCCATTTTACACAAAAGCATGCAAAACATTACCTGCTGGGATTTATTTAGCAATTACTAGTTTATATTCACTTACTGCTGTATGGGATCTCTGAAAAAAAGCCCCCCGTCCTCCAGTTGTGTTGTGTACAGTAAGGATTTTACTTTTCTGACAAAACTCACTTTGCTAAGGTCAACACACAGCGCTGGTTTATGCAACGTGTATTCTCAGATAATTTCTGCATTTGCAAGGAACTCATTTTGGCTTAAGACAAACAACCTCTTCCAGGGATGCCAAGGGCAAGAAGTGGAGTTGTTCTAGTCTTGGATGCTAGTGATGGGGAGCTCAGGACAAAGAACTATCATGGGAAGGCTGTAGCTGGAGGAGTTATGGGTTATACTGGTATCACCACCAGCACCTTCATCTAAGAAGTTACCTACTCCTATGTTAGGCAGGGAGAACATAAATTCTAGCTCTGAATATGAAGGAGTGAGTTAAATACGAGCTAAGCAGAGTACTTGGAACCAAAGCAAGGATTGTATGTAGGACAGCAACTGTCTTCAGTGGGAGCTCAGCAGGCACTGGCACCCTGTAAAGTAGGATTGCTGGAGAGCACAGCTCTTCGAGGCCATGCCAAGCTTTGAATTTCACCCTAAGCAGCATTTATATTTTTCTTCATGTGCCTCCCACCCCTTCCTCACTTGCACACCACTAGGTCTCAAAATTTTCTCCTGGAGTGCTATTGTCAGGACCTTTTTGTTTTGCACTTCTCTCCCTCTCCTGGTTTTCCCTGTTTTTAAATAAAATTTCACCAAAATTTTTTGTGGGCAAACCTGCACCCTCTTCTTCCTTGCTTCCCAAGAATGGAAACACACACACCCCCCCCCCCAAATGCTATTACTCCCATCTGTGCTTGCAGAGTCTGTCTGGGAAGTGGATTACAGCCAGTCTCATCACTGGCGTCCCAGCTGGAGGTGGGGAATCCTTGGTGGTCCTGTTACAGCAGCTGTACCTTCCCCTTGTATATGGTATGAACAAATGGGATAGGGGGATTCTGCAGATCTAACCCTAATTATGAGAATTTGACCATGACATAGCAATCCTTTCTCATTACTATTTTAGTACTCTGGACCCACACTAGACACACAGTCTTTGCTGACCAAAGGTAGCACAGAGGACCCTTGAGCATGTCTCTATGCTGAAGGAGGAGTTTGCAGCAGTGAAAAGCATCTGTGGCCTCTGTATCTTGAGCTTAGCTGTGTAATGTTAGGGCCCTGGGTGCACTACTAGGGCTTAATGGCCCTGAGCAGGCTCACCTGGGACTTCCACCTCACATGCCCTGCCCATGGGTCCTGCTGCTTCATTTAAGCTCAAGCCTGGTAGTTTAGTCCCCTCTTGAGCTATGCTGTAGGAGTACTGACCTCTGGGATTGATCTTGGATGTGTGCTGTAGGCAGCTGGTCTTCTGGATGGGCACCCTTGGAGGTAGGTCCCATCTCCTGGATGGGCTTTAGGTGCATGCTGAAGTCCTGTTTCCTTTTGTTCCTGGGTTGACCCTGGACCTGGTTCATTGCTCTCCTTGTCCTGGGCTGTTGATGGATCCTGTTAGCAGCATGCAGCTCTGGCTACCTTGTTTAGATCCTGTAGGACTGTGCCTTGCTGGTGAGGGCATGGCTTGTACTGGGGTCAGCTTTGGCTTCTGGCTGTTCCCTTCATGGGGAAGCCCATTCCTGCTGCTTCCTAACGTGTCCTGTGGCAAAATACTCATTTTGGAGTTCCAATTAATCATTGCTGGCTTCACACTCCCATGGTGTTACAAGCTGTCTTCTGGCATGTGTTTGAATAGAGCATGAGCCCATAACAGCTGTATTGGGATGGGAAACAGAAAAGTGAGGATAAAATAGATGTTTTCTGAACAGTCAGTCAGTGACTCTCTAGCCTCGTGAGAGAGTTGCCGTGACATGGAACTAAACTGCAGGATGGCAGCCACAGCAGAGATAGCTCAGATGTTTTGCATTTCAGTTGTTTTGAAGTTCATTTTCTCTAAAGCATGCTTGGTTGATCTTCAGTTCATGCTGCTACTGTAAGTGGAGCAAGAGTTTGAACTGAGTGTCTCATTGGATGTGATAGCAGAGTTCAGGAGTTCAGCTGGTCAGACTGTTGCTGCAAAAATAGCTGTCCCAATTTAAGGTACTGTGGTCCTTGAGCTTCCTGTCACCCATCCTTGGCTGGATGAGTAGCCAGAGCTGAGTTCCACCACTAATGGGCTGGCTGGGTTAGTCCAAACCATCCCCTACAGTGGTTTCCATCAATTCGATTGCCTGCCCAATGTAGATGAGGAGTGCTGGGAGAGTGATCCCACCATCACATCCACCCACCTACCCCCACTCTCTATGGGGAGAAGGAAGAAGGGGCCTGGGATGAACAGACATCACACCTCAAGCTCTACACGTCTGTATGCAGTGCGTAGCTGTAGGTTTTGCCTCAAGTTGATGAAGTAAAATTTAAAAAGAATATTTTTCTAAATGATGAAAGATTATTTGAGTATGTAAGCTGAAAGGTGACGTCAATAAAGCAGTGATATTAAAGAAATATGGAAGGTAACTTGGATATGGCCTGAGAACTGAATGGATACTTTGAGTTTGCAGTGTTGTCGATAAGCAAATGATAACATATGATAAAGGGATTAAGCCATAGGATGAGTTGGGTTGGAAGGGACCTTAAAGATCACCCAGTTCCAAACCCCCTGACCTGGGCAGGGACACCCTTCACTAGACCAGGTTGTTCAAAGTCCTGTCCAACCTGGCTTTGAACACCTCCAGGGTGTGTGGAAAGTATGGAAAAGGCTTTAAAAACCCCACAACAACAACAAAAAAACCCCAACCCAAACACAAGAAGAAAGCAAAACGGAATGGTGAGAGAAGCAATACCCAGACTACAGAGTCAATTTGCAGCCCAGGCAGAAAACCTCCTAAATAAGGAGGCACTAAGTTCTCCAGGCAGATGCTGGTCAATTGGTCTGACTTGGAAATTATGAAGGGAAACAATTGTGATAATTAAAGATCAGTAGGATAAAATGCAGTCTAAATATTAGAAAAATATACAGTTTTCATAAAATAACTCTTTCAACAGTGAAATGATTGATTAAGCTCAGCTCTACCCAGTTACGTTTATCATCCTAAAACATACTTTTGCTATTCTATTTGGGAATTGTTTGCCATGTAATTACGAATGCACACATTTTTCTGCTCAGCTTTTAAAAATGGATATTTTTATAGCACATTCTGTATATTTTCAGCTAGAATATCATTTAAATTTCAGTGTGTTCTACAACTCAAACCAGGTTTGGAGAGAATCAATGTACTGCTTACTCAAATGTAGATAGTATTGTCTGTCTGACAGTGACAGAAGCAGCAGATGCCCCAGATCCATTTTTGGTGACCAGGAAAGCAATATTCATAGCATAGAATTGCAGGCTGTGGGAAAAGTCACAACAGAGACAGTTGCTGCTTCCTGATGCTATGAACATGACTTACCAGCCTGAAAGCCTCTCCAACATCCAGCCCTGCTGCAGTGCCCCTCAGAGAGCATGTAACATTTGGAAGTCACTAATATCTTCTCTCCCGCATGCCAGTAACTCAAAACCAGATTAGGACCAATGGCTTCATGAAGCCTGGAGTTCCTACAACAATGTAAGAGAGGACAATGCAAACAAAGTCCTTTTGTTAGGCTTATTATTTTCCTCAATTTGGCAAATCTTAAAAGCAATAGAGGTTTTCTGGGAGAAAGCCAATGAGAATCTGTCTCTATTTAACTCAAGGCAAATGTTATTTTAAATAACCTTGACTGTACATTATGTGAGCCAGCACAGGCATGACACAGGAACAACCACAAAACCATGGATGAAATGCAGAGTAAATTCATTTTCATTACCTTGTGGACTGGGGGATCCTGAAGCAGCACTCGGGCAGAGGCACATAAGTGGGGACACAGGCAGTGCAGAGTTTGGTCCTTGCTAGAGGATCACCAAGCCTGCTGGCATTGTCTGGTTATCAGGGATTCTTGCCAATGTACCTTCCACTGATCTTTCTGAGAGCAGTGCAGGAATCTCGAGCATGTTCGATAGGGTGTTCCTGAGTCTATCAATGGCTCGTGTTACCTAAGCACAGGTGTCCTATACCAGACTAAATGATTAATATGATATATATGTTTTATTCCACTCAAGTCACTTGAGCTTGTTTACAGTCCTCCTTGCTAATCTTCTATTCTTTTCCCCACATTCTGTCCCTCCTCGCCCATGGGACCACTTCTGCAGGGGCTTGGCAAACCTGGAGTTGTCTATTCAGGCTTGGGGGTTGTAGTGCAGAGTAATTTAGAGGCACACAATAAACATGTATAGAAAAAGGAATAAACATGCCTCTATGATAACTCTTTGAATCAGGTGTCCCACTCATCCTTTGGGCACCACTAGTAGGTCATTTCATTTGATGCATTAAGTCTTGGAGATGTTCAATGTCGTCCTTTACTCTGGTTGGTTCATTGGTTATGTTGAAGCAACATATGCCTTCAGAGTGGAAGGAGCATTTATGGTGTCAAAGGAGGAGATAGTCCACCACCAATTGATTTTGTAATGTTCACTGGTGTACAGCGTTACCTTCTCAGAAAAAATAGCAATGAGAAACGTCAATATCAAAAGTACTTAACATACTATAATTCTGTAATACTGCTACTGGGGTTGACAAGCCAATGAAACACATTGCCAAAAGATCTGCAGCTGTGAATCTTCCCTTGATACAAAAGGCAGATGAAGTAGTTACAGTAGAGACCAGCCAAATCCAAGCATTTACATGTTGATCTTGTGAAATTTATGCAGGGTATGTGCTGGTAGTACAAGACTGCAAAGCACGACAAGCCAACTGGTGATGGGGGCAGGGGAACAGGAGTGTCATCTCCTTCCAGTGATACATATGTCATTGCTGCAGCTCCTTCAGCCAATATTATTCCAGGTTTGATAACCTGATGTGGGGTAATTGCCCACACAGATCAGAGAGCATATGCTTTTTCAGCTTGAAGTTCAATTTGATGTTGGGTTTGTGACTCCGATAACACCATTCCAATGCTGTCTCCTCTAGATAAGTCACAGGTATTTGTTGAAGAGACCTGAAATAAAAGAACTCAAGAATCTGATATCAACAAAGGATATACAGAACCATAAGGCATTCTCAGGGTTTATTATATGAATTTTCAAGTTCAGACTAATAGGTTGTGGTCCTACCATGCAATCCGTTGGTGTAACTAATTCCATTTCCCCTGTAGTTAGTATTTTGGGAGAGACTCCAATCTGGAAGAATTTCAGTCCTCACCATGTCTTGGACTGGAGGTGTTGTAATACGATCATAGGGAGTTTGATTTTGTTAGACAGAATATTCATAAAAACTGCTTCAGTAAGATGTGAACTCCAATGCTGTAAAGTTTTAGTACCAGTTAGCTTTCTTAATTGTTCCTTCAACATCCCATTTATTCATTCAATCAAGCCATTACCTTGGGGACAGTAGGCAATGTGGAATGTCCAATCTATCCCTAGTCTTGGACATTGTCCACTAGAGCATGTTCCTTGGTCTCTTTGTATTTAGTGAAGAGGTCCGTATTGATGAGCGAGTTGTTCTAGAGCTTCAATTGTGTTATGTTGATTAGTGTATTTGGTGGGTTTAGCTAAAAACAGTCCTGACACTGTATCTGACTAGTGAACGTGTATCACAACCGCCTCGACAGGGGCAGGGGGACTATGCAGTTGACCTGCGTGGTATTCATTGATCATGCCTTTAGTGTAGCTGCATAAAAACAGTACAATTATGTGCTCATGTTTTTTACGTATGTAATGGCAAAGGAGTTTGATTGTGAGCAATGTTCCGTTCACATGCAGTATAAGCTGATCGAAGTCCAACTTACACAAGAGTGACTCTTTATCAGGGAGTGGAGCAATAGGACAAGGGGTAATGGTTTTAAATTGAAAGAGGGGAGATTCAGATAGATATTGATTAGATATTAGAAAGAAATTCTTTGGTGTGAGGGTGGTGAGAGCCTGGCCCAGGTTGGCCAGAGAAGCTGTGGCTGCCCCATCCCTGGAGGGGTTCAAGGCCAGGTTGGAGGGGGCTTGGAGCAACCTGGTGTGGTGGGAGGTGTCCCTGCCCAGGGCAGGGGGTGGAACAAGATAGTATTTAAGGTTCCTTCCAACTCTAACCATGCTATGATTTATAGCATGTGCTTCAGCAGAGGTCATATTATCTACTTCCCTATTTTGTTGTGACTCAAGTGAATCATCTTTTTGATGAACTGAGACATGCCTTACTTATAAAGGATTCCTTTATATATGTTGCCAAACTTGTTGCCATACATCTGCCCCCCATATAGGATATTTTTGTATGTGCCAATCCTCCTGGCCCCAGCGGGGCAACCACACTGAGAAGTTTTAGTATATAACCCAACTTTCAGTGTGCGAGCCATGTGCCTTCCCCTCCAGGAGAGCAAGAGACGCTGCAATCAGTTCAGCCCACTGACTAGATGCCTGTACACCTGATTGCCATAATATAAATCCCAGAAGTGGAGCATATGCAGCTGCTCTCCATTGTCTTTGTCCAATTGCAGTGTTCATTGCACTTCCATCAGCAAACCAGGCATCTCTTCTGTGCTCTTCTATTAATGCGTCATAAGGGGGAGCCCACTCCACATGAGATACAAGGATATCTCCAAGGGGAAGTGTTTCCATAGTGTGGGCATTTATCAAATTGATACAGTTCCTAAAAAAGTGGCATGTGGACTGGCTACATGTAGATTTTCTGGTAGAAACCATTGCTGTGAATAATGTTCCCTTTTCCAGTGTGTGGATCCTGAGCCACCCCTGCGTGGGCTCAAAGGGACTCACCAGTAACCCACCCATGAATAGGTATGGGGGTGTACAGTCATGCTGTCCTGGCCTGTGATTCTTTCCGTTTCTTGTAATGCTCAAACTACAGCTAAATTTGTTTTTCTTTTATTTTTTTATCAGGGTGTAATGAAGCTTTGTAATTCCTTGGACCAAAATCTTACAGGTGCTTTCTGATTTATTTTATTTTGGCTTGGTCATCTGCCACAGTCCCCACACGGCTATATCATCTGGAATTTTTACTTCTAAATCCAAAGGATATCCTTGCCTAACAGTGTATAATTGTGCATGCTCAATCAAAGCGTTTTTGTGGGCACCAAAGGCTTCTTGTCTGGCAGGAGACCAAGCAACAACAACTTTCTTGCTAGATAATTTCTGCAGAGGGCGCATTAGTACTTCCAGATGTGGGATAAAAGTTCTCCAATACCCTAACACTCCCAAGAAGGTCTGTAGCTGTTTTGATGTGGCTGGTTCAAGAAACTGTTTGCCGTACCTTATGTTGTATTTCTCTAATGTGTCCATGACAAACTATTCCCCAAAATTGTACAGTAGTATTAGGATCCTGTATTTTCCTTGCACTACTTTCTCAGTCCTGCAAATGCACTTTCAGTGATTTGGCAGCTGCTTCAATTTCTTGTTGTGACTCTGCCATAATCAATAGATCATCAATATAATGGTAAGCAGTAACTGTACCAGACCACAGTGAGACATCAGCTGCTGTCATCTGGTGGCAAACGGAGGGACTGTGTGTAACCCTGAGCCAATGCTTGGAAAGTGTATTGCTTTTGATGCCAGGGAAAGGCAGACTGGTCTTGGCTTTCTGAAAAGAAAAGCATTAGCAAGATCTATGACCACTTTTCAGGGCTGTAAATTTTTGCGATGTTATTATTTTTCTATAAGAGTAACCATGTCTGGTACTGTAACTGCAAGTGGGGTGTGTGTGGTGTGACTTTATTAAATTCTCCATAATCTACTGTCATACTCCAAGTGCTGTTTGGAAGGCAGAGGTTGGACCTCCCCCACAATCCACAGATCTGTGATGTGGCTTCATTATTATTAATATTACTATGCAATACAGTAACCTCAGCTCCCATAAGCACCAGAGCAAACACATGTAGAATCCCTCCAGATCACTGCTCTATAGTAGGAACCTGGGTAACATGGTTTGTCCCCCCTGCCATGGTAACAGGTTAAATTAAGGTTTTGGGGGACCTGCCAAACCTTAATTTCTGCTGTTTTGGCATTTGCCGCGCAGTGCCCTACTGTGGGGTGGCAGACAGGGTGGAGGGGGGTGCGGAGTTGGTGGTGGGACTGGGGGTGTTTGGCTTTTTTGCATAAGTTTTAACTCTTGCCATTGTTGAAATGTTTCTGATGTTGTGTTGCCATCTATTTCTGATCGTGGAATACTAGCTTGTATAAAATCATTCCAGGTTTGTTTCCAAACCAATGTCCCTCAAGGTATTTTCTGGGGCACCTGCATTACCCGTAGCATTTGTCACTGCTGATCTAATCAAGGGCTTTATAGAGGCAAGGGCTCTTCTCAAAAACTGAATTTTGATACTTCTTGTTACTCCTACCCTGTCTGGGTTGGATCCTGTAATGCATGAGCCACCCCCATCTGCTGCACCAAATTAATACCTTCTTCCATTGTACACCAGTTTCTGAGGGACACCACTAACTGGACAGGTTCTGCATATGCTGTTAAAATGGCTGCACCCAAACACTGACACAGTACAGGAATGATAATGTCTTGCCTGTCAGGACCTCTGAATATTTTGCAACTGAGCATATCCTCGTTGTGTCTGATCATCACTGAATATGGGGCTTAATAAGTTTTTTTCACCCATTAATAAATGGATAGATGCAGCTCCGCTATCCTGAGCTCGTAAAATCCATGCCAGTATGCCTCCCCCACTCTTTTGCTGATAGAGCTCTAAAAATTCCCTGAATTCTTTTGGGGTATGAGTGGTCTGCACTACCCTGTCTCCTTGTTCCTGCTTCCCCATCATTTGTATGACGGGTTGTGCTTCCACCACCTCCTTGCCTTTTAAATCCGGCTCAAATTCAAACTCAATCTCAGAGTCTGAAGATTCGCTCCAAATATTTCCATCCCATTCTTTGGGATCCCATGGGGCACTTTGGAAAATCAAAACTTTACTTTTCCCATATCTATCCCTTTATTAGCAGTACGCACTACCAAGTGCCCTACGCTATTATGCTGAATGCTGTCCAATAAATTTATTCCGTAAATATTCAGTATTTTATGCAGAAGTTTTGAAAGTCTTCATACACAGCCCTTCTCTGTGGCTCTGCCTACCCCAGCCATGATATTCAGTAAGTCTCAGCTGCACACAGCTGCTTGTGCTCTGGCTGGATAGCAAGTTATCTTTTTACATATGTCTGTCTCCAGAGTCGTAATGCTCTAAGACCTTTGATACCTTATCTCAGATTGATGAGCTGCAGCCCACTGTGCTCCTGCTGTGTGACAGCTCTGAACTCCATGCAGCCAGGAGTGTGGCCTAGCAAACTCCCCAATATTGAGATTCCCTAATCTCAAGATTATGGTTTTGTGGTTTTTTTTTTATTATTATTTAACCCTGGCAGAAACAGGTTCTAGAAGTACCCTCTCTTTTACTAAAGCCAAATACAAAATAGGTTCAGGGCTCAGTTCCGTGTAGTGTGTCCAAAATATTTCTTCCTCACTAGGTAGATACAGTCCTTAATCACACAGCTTGGCTTGACTAATTCACAGAAGAGGAATGGAGCCATCCGCTTGGGAAGATCAGCCTTTGCACCAAGGCCATTAGCCATGAGAACTGAAGCAACGGTTGAGATAAACCATCTTGGCCTTGGATGAGGATGGTTCTTTGGCTTGAGTGCTGGAAGAGCAATCCTGCCCTGGGGTCAAAACTCTGCACTGAGACTACAAAAAAGATGAGCGAATCTCACAGTGCATGGGTGTGTGCGACAGTAGAGGGGAAATGAAGTCAAGAGAGGACCAGTGTGTTTCACCCATCCTTGTATAGCTTTCTCTGGGGACCACTGAATATTCAGGAAACACGCTCCTGCTGGAACTTGCAGGAGTGGAAGTGGCAACTTGAATGGACATGATGGAGTGCTTAGATCCAACAGCGTAGTCCAGCATGGCAGCCTGGGGCTTCTTGGCAGAGCGTTGTATTTTCTTCTCAATCTGGGTGTTCTTCAGTAGTGAATGATCTGAATTGTCCCTTGGGTTATGCTGACATTTCCACAGGCATTGGGCTTAGCTCTGCCCACAAGCTCCATGGAGCTCACCAGGCCCTCCTGCAAAGACAAAAGCTGCAGGAAACAGAAGTGTGTCACAAATCAGTCTTGCTTGGTAACCTGTGCGTCTTCAAGTAATAAATCTGACTTACAAAAACCCAACGCACATCTAAAAAGAAAACATGCAGGCCACACCTACAGAATGGGCAACTGGGAAGCAGCAGCCGTACAAAGGCTCTAGCACCCAGACAGGAATGAATAAGCAGTGTCCCAGGGTCTCCAGTGCAATTCAAGTGTGGTAGGTAACTTAGGTGTTGGTGAATGCTCTCTAGAATTGCATCAGATGCAAACAAAAGTTGTATTAGGTTTGGTAAAGGGAATGTTTTTCTTTGCATGGCTTCGACTTCTAGAGGCTGCAGAAGAGCAGCTGTGCACAGAGCCAGCTGCTTCTGGAAACCGGGCAGGCTGCACCCAGACCTGCTCCTTCCTGCAGCAGGGCTGTGTCTGGAGGCCTCGGCATGGGGATCTTCACCCCAACCTCCGCACTGGTGACAGCGTCTGCTCCTCCCACACCCCCGCAGTGAGCTATAAGCTTAACTCCTCAGGGGTCTGCGGTCCCTCTGCAGTTCCTTCAGTGAGTCTATATGTCTACAGTTCCTCCAATTTAGCATGTCTTTATGTAGCTTTTCACCATGGCTTACTTGGTGATCTCCAAAGTACAGATATATTTTTCATCTTCTACCTGTAAGTGGACTGTCCTTACAGTGGAAAACACCTAATCCTTGTTTTTCAGGACAGGGCTTTCCCAAGTGCTACTATTCCGGAGAATTTAAATGTTCTTGATCCCACATTGCCTTCTGCAATCAGGGGTTAGGCAAATATTACGGAATCACAGAATTGTCAGAGTTGGAAGGGACCTCTAGAGATCATCTGGTCCAACTCCCCTGCTAAAGCACGTCACCCAGGACTGCATCCAGGTGGGTCTTGAAGATCTCCAGAGAAGGGGACTCCACAACCTCCCTGGGCAGCCTGTTCCAGGGCTCTGCCACCATCACCGTAAAGAAGTTTTTTCTCATATTTGAATGGAACTTCCCATGTTCCAGCTTGAGCCCGTAAATATTCTTGCAGTGAAAAGAGCTGATATTAGGTTTTTACAGTTAAAGCAACGATAGCCAGAAAACGGGGTGGTACTCTTGGAAGGGAGGTGACCAACACCAATGAAGGTGTCTTCAAACCAGGCCTCTTGTTGCAGCAACCAGCACCTGCGTTTGATTGCAGGCTCCTAATTGTGTGCTCTGAATCTCTCCCTGGAGAAGCAGCTCCCAGCTGACTGCACAGGAAGCATAGCCTTGGGGTGATGGAAGCATCTGAGGTGGAATACTGTTGTTGGATCTATGCTAGTGTTGACTGCTAGATAGGCTGAAACACAGTGAGTTGGCACTTCCTCCTTTTTTTGATAACTTAAAAAAAAAAAAATCCAAAAAAACCAAAAAACACCCAACAAACTTACAGGGTGTAGCTATTCTATTAGGGCAGCACAGCATAAAGCAACTCAACATGTTTCTGAGCAGACGACCAGTCCTACTGATCATCTCAGACCCAAGCCAAGTCTGTTAGTGCTAATATTGTCTGCCTTGCTTTGCTGATCTTCTAAAAATAAAGCTGTTTCCAATAAAAGGTGCAAATGACATTTTTTTGTAAGGCTCACTTTGAACTAGGGACACCCAAGAGTTCAAGCTGCAAGTGCAGACACAGCTATCTCCAGCTGTGCACCAGATGGGGACAAAAGGATACAGAGGTTGACCTACTATCTTGAGGTTATTGGCACCAGCTGCATTTACCAGTTGTGGATTTCCCAGTCTAAATGGGTATTGTCCATCCTGGCCTGAAACTGGTCTGAAATGATGCTCTGCTTTTGTTCGAATTCATGCTGTACTTGCTGGTTCTTAGTTGATCTGTACATTCAGTCCCAGTGTACCATGGAAGAGCTTTGCTGGCCTAGTAAGAAAAGGCTGAATGTGTGGGTAGCACAGGAGACAAGTCAGAATTTAATTGTTGGGTGCTGGTTCTGGAGAAGTCCTGCAGCACCAAGTGTGGAAATTGCCTTATCATGCAAATATGCCACGACCATTATGTCATCTCATGACAGAACTGTCAAAAAATGTAACCTGAGAATCTACCTTAGATCTTTGTGTGCACTGGCAGCCCAGAAAGCCCCCCCGCATCCCAGGCTGCATCCCCAGCAGCGTGGCCAGCAGGGAAAGGGGGGGATTCTGCCCCTCTGCTCCGCTCTGGAGAGACCCCCCTGCAGTGCTGCCTCCAGCTCTGGGGCCACCAACAGCAGAAGGACATGGAGCTGTGAGAGCAGGGCCAGGGGAGGCCGCAGAGATGCTCAGAGGGCCGGAGCCCCTTTGCTGTGAGGGGGTGCTGAGAGAGTTGGGGGGGTTCAGCCTGGAGAAGAGAAGGCTCCGGGGAGACCTTAGAGCCCCTTCCAGTCCCTAAAGAGGCTCCAGGAGAGATGGGGAGGGACTCTTGGTCAGGGAGGGGAGCTGTAGGAGGAGGGGGAACAGTTTTAAACAGAAAGAGGGGAGGTGGAGATGAGGTCTTAGGAAGAACTTCTTTGCTGTGAGGGTGGTGAGAGCCTGGCCCAGGTTGCCCAGAGAAGCTGTGGCTGCCCCATCCCTGGAGGGGTTCAAGGCCAGGTTGGAGGGGGCTTGGAGCAACCTGGTGGGAGGTGTCTGTGGCAAGGGCAGGGGGTGGCACTGGACATTCTGAATTTCCACATGTTGTTGACCGGTCAAGAGTCCTTTCCAGCTGGTAATGTTTTGTGACTTTTACCCACTGTTTTGATATTATTTCCCACTTCTCTGGTCCAGAGAACCCTTCCTAGAATCAGGAGCAAGGGGAGAAAAAGGTTAGTGTTGAGTGAGCACCGAGTGGCAGCAGAATGAGAATTTGGCTGTCACAGGGCCCTGTGTGCACATCTGGATTTTAAAACCAGCTAATGCATAGCTTCAGCTTCATATCATGGTCCTTGGAATGGAAGGTGGAAGAACAGGGTGGGAGGGAAAAACATGTAATAAATCTCCAAGAAATGAGACGGAGAGCTAGAGCCTTAGGGAAGGAAAAGGGAAGAGGATGCAACGTGAATTTACCATTTCTAAAAGAAGCGATATTGAAGACAGAAACTAAAAGTAGTTCAATGTTCAGGAAAGGCAAGTGTAGTAAGGAGTCAGTCTGTCTGATTTGGAGTCTTTTATCCCAGGTGAAGTGGGTACTAGAACAACTTACAAAGCGTATTACGAAAGAATAACATGAATGTGCACAAAGGTGATGAAAGGCCGAAGTGGGATATAGCTAATAAGGAACCAAACCTACAACAAGAAAATATCTCTGAGAACATTACCATAAAGGCCCAGTCCAGGGAAAATTCTGATCTCCTACTTAAGAGAAAGCTATTAAACTGAAGAGTTTAATGACTGTATTGCTTCAGTCCTCATGAAAATGTCCAATTGTAATTAGGCAGCAGAACAAAGATGGCTGACATCTTGGACTAGGATGTGAAATGAACAGGCCAGAGGAAAGTTAACCCAATTCAAGATTTCCACATCAGGTGGGAGTGATGTATTTCATCTCAATATAAATTTGAGATGGAGAAGATTGTGTGTGACCAGCCAGTAACCAGCCTTAACCATCAAGGACGTGGGGAGAAGACCAGCAGGGAGGTCATGTTTCTACCTGTTTTCCCCAAAATGTCACCAAACAAGCTGCTGGCAGGATTAAAAAGCCCTTGTGGCTATGGATAAGCAGAACTGTCACATGTCCGGTATCTGAAGTCTTACTAAGCCAAGACACTTGTGAGCATGGAGAAACATGTTCTGAATGAAGCTTCTAAGACAGTTGTAAAACTGCTGGAAAAACATGGAAGGTCTGTCAACAGCTCCCTGTCAAAGAGGAAAGAGGCATGGAGGCCACTTAATGTGGAGCAGGAATAATCAATTTCTCAAATATGGATCGGGGAACCAATGGCCATGTAACAGTTCTGCAGGAAAAACCTGGCAGCGGAGCCCACAGAAGCCGGGGGTTCAGATCCAGCTTGTGAACCACAGCAGTGATGTTTCCAAAGCTGTCTCTGATCCCACTACGGCATGCAGAGGAAGGCAGAGACAGCACCAGAAAGTGTGAGCAGCTGGATGGTGTAAAAACAAATGTGGAATAGATTTTCCCTTCTATATGGCGCTCAGGCCTTTGCTGCAGTGATAGGTCCAATGTTGGACACTGGAAGAGGAAAAGCAGGATGCATGAAAGGGTGCAGCAGAGATTAGTTTGAGAGATTGGGGAGCTGGAAGCATTTGAAGGCACGAATCCTGGAACACTGGTTATTCTTGGGCTACTGTAAAAGCAGAAAGGGGAAGAACAAGCAGAAAAGTGAAAATACCACCTATAGCTGGTATTCTCCGATATATCAAAACGCCAAATATTCAGATGTTTAGAGAAAAGACAAGTTACTGCTGGGCTGATTAAAAAGCTTTTTAATTAAAAAGCCAATTAAAAGCTTTGGCTCAGCAGCAAAGTCCTTTAAGCAAAACTGTGTGTATTATATCTCTGTTAGCTGAGGAAGGAAGCTCAGCTGTGAGTGACCCAGGGAGCCCTGCCAAGGCAATGCTACTGCCGCTGACCCAGCAGTTGTAAAAACTGAATTCAGGGCAGCTCCTACGGTAGCAAACGGTCAGTGTGCTCTGTGAGCTTCAAAAGCAAGAGCAGAAATAGGAGGAAGGGGGGGGGGGGCGGGAAATCACCTACAGGAGCACAAGTCCAATGAAAGCACAGAAATATATTAGGGCTCGGAATCTTCTGTTTGTGGTCTTTTAAGTAAGAGCTGGACAGGCTCCAAATCATAACCAGGCAGCATTTAAAAACTTCAGTAGATGGCCTGACCCCAGGAATGTGTCCATGTGTCTAGCCTTCGGGTGTGGAGATGTAGGAGCAGTATGGGATGTGTTAGAAGCTCTGGGGCAGGCATAGGCTGTGAAATAATAAATACAGCTTGCAGGGGGGGGAAGGCAACTAATGAAAAAGACTGGCCTCTGCTACTATAGGTCCCTGACACCTTCCCTTAGGGAAGGACAGAAAAGGAGAGAGACTGGGTAAAAATGAGGGACAGGATAATGTAACACTTGAGGGAGCATTAGACAAACATCACAGCAATGGATGTACAACAGGAGCAAATGTGAGCTTGCGTATGGCAACAGCCTTGGAGATTGGAGGAGGATGAGACAAATCTTCAGGATGTGCACTGTTTGATCCCGTGACAGAGATCATGATGAAAAAGAGGGAAGATGAGCCTGGGGCCTCACAGAATGGCTGGGGTTGGAAGGGACTTATGGAGATCATCTTGTCCGACCCCCTGCTAGAGCAGGGTCACCCAGAGCAGGTTGCACAGGAGCGTGTCCAGGAGGGTTTGAGTATCTCCAGAAAAGGAGACACTACACTACAACTGCTATCACACCAGTGCTGGAATAGGGATGCTCATCACCTGCGTTACTAGTGCCTGTGGGCTAGAGTGTGCCCAGCAGGTACAGTGAATTTAGAAGGTGACAGGGCAATAACGAGCCCAGGACACTGCCTGGGTACTGGTGTGCCCATCAGCGTAATGCTGGGCACTTGGCTACCAGCCTCCCTTCAGTGGGGGGGTACAAGAAGAGCTGTGAAGTTTGAACCTTCTACCGGATGCACAGCAAAGTCCAAAGAAATGGGCCCTATTAAAGTTCACATTTGCTTTAGGAGAGGACCTTGAATGCTTTGTACACAGCCTCATGCTGCCAGGCTACTAGAAGAGTAAGAGCAAGACCAACTGCCTCTAGCCTTTTGGTGAGAAAATGAATTAATACTGGATTTAGCAAAGTGACAGAGTGATCCTCTGTCACAGGGAGAGTCAAAATACCCTTGGCCACAGTGGAAATCTGGGAGCCCACCCACAGAGGCACATTAGAGCCACGGAGTAGCTGTACAATGCCGCGTGCCCGCAGGGATGCTGCCTGGCATGTCCATAAAGCAGATGGCAAGGCTCACCAGCTAACACGGTTTTGTTTGTTTATTTATTAATAATTTTGATTTAAATTCTAATGTAGGAGTTCATACCAACAACATTTTTCTTAAAAAATTTTAGGATTAAGTGCCATTATGCACCAAATACCACCTGTTATAGTAAACCCAGAAAAAAGCTAATAGCCCTAAATATCATAGTGGCTAAGGCAAAGTGTTTCAGTGTCATAAACTTAGTAAATGCGTTACCTCATAGAATCATAGAATGGTTAGAGTTGGAAGGGACCTTAAAGATCATCTAGATCATCTAGTTCCAACCCCCCTGCCCTGGCCAGGGACACCTCCCACCCCCGTCCAACCTGGCCTTGAGCACTTCCACTACTAAGCAGTGTTGGTACAAGTTTGTCTTTGCATTTAAAGGACAGCAGTAATGAGTTATTTCCATTCACCAAGGATGTCACAGCAGCCAGCGATGTTACCCTTGCATCATCTGGGATGCAGGAAAAAAATATCTGAAGTTGATAAAGCCTGTGTTTCATACGTAGCTGTGGTGTTTCGTGGTCACTCAAATAGAAGTTAAAAAGTGAATTAAACAAATGCTAGCTATAGTTATAGAAACAGGATTGAAAGTAAGTTAGGAGAAGGCCTATGCGGTATAGAACACCATAAAATGCCTGGGAGCAGATTTGGATGGGAAAGCTCTCTTTGCAGGAATTCTTCTAGAAACACGCTCACAACTTCAGACCAGCGATGGCGCATGAGGCCTGCCTCAACCAGGTTCGTCTGTTCCTCACAAGCCTTTGAACCCCCAAACTTGGAGTTCTTTGCCAAAATATCCCCACTGGCGTTCCAGCAGTGACGGTGATGCTGTCTGCCAGCTGTGCCGGTGTAGACAGCACTTCTGCTAATGACCACCCACTGGTCAATGTGGGTGTAAAGTTCTGTGTCAGCAGGAAGGCCATGAATGAGGAGATTAGATATTGGGGTGCTATTATCCAGCTCTCCAGCCACGCTCATGGGAAAAAGCAGCATTCGGGGGAAGGGCAGCAGCAGAAATATATTATTGTGGATGTGCTTTTCTTTGTTAGATAAACCCCATCCCCTCACAGACAGATGAAATTGTCCTGACCCTTGCAGCTTGGGTAAAAAAGATGGAGGAATATCTATGTGTAGGTGGTTGTGCTATACTTTAACTTTATGATGTTTGTTTCCCCTTCCACCATACTCGGTTTCTCCTTTTTTAAAAAAAAAAAAAAATAAAACCACAAGCCAAAACTACTCCAAACACTAACAAAATGATAGTCCAATGCCGGAAAATACAGTCCTACTCATTTCCAGGCAGCCCAAGCTGTTGTCATTCATTCCTGCCTCAGAAGGCCCCCCTGGGTAACTGATCCTTGTTTTGTTTCTGTTGGCTGCAAAATGAAGTAGAATTACATTGATGAAAAGGAACCAGGACTACAAAATCAAAACCTTTATGTTTAGAACTGGGCAATAAGGTCCTCAAAAGAGCAAATAGCCCTGTCAATCTCAGGAGTTGCCTGAGGAAAAACTAAATAATTTAAAACAGGATAGCTAAACTACATTGGACCCTGTGTATATCTTAATTTAAATGGCTTAAACTCAGTTTAGCTCAGTGAATTTCCACAGGCCGAACTATAAAGATATGTACATAATTTTCTTGAGCAGCCACAGGTGCCACAGGCTCCTGCCACACACAACGGGGTCCTAGTGCCATCCGGACACCGTACTGCGTATCAAAGTCTTTCTTGCCTCAGATTCACGTTAAAACGTGATGAGGAAGGTGGTTCTTTCTACTGTAGTCCTTGAGGGAGAGTGGATAATTGTTTATGAGTTTTGGATCTGTCCTGGATGAAGCACATGGACAGCAGGGCCAGCGATGTTGAACCACTGTGCCAAGACTCCTCTACTAAACCTTAATGAGCAACGAGTGTGTTGGTCCAGTTTTAGATGTTGCTTTTTCAGATTTGTAACAGGACGACAAATCAGGCGGGAAGTAATGTAAATTGGAAACAGAAATGTCACTTTCGTTCACATCTCTGGCATATGAAGTGGCTGAGGCAGAGAAGGGACCAGATGGCAGGCTTTGAAAATTAGGTGTGGAGATGGGGAAACCAGCAGGGGACTGGGGGAGAAGAGGAACCTTTGCAGCTGGATTTCTTTCCCCTGTCTTTGTTTCTAAAGTCCCAGAAATTTTCTCTTCCCCTTCTTGGTCTCAAAATTAAGGAGATTCCCTAATCTACTAGGCTTTACATTTATTGCAGAAAAATGTGTCTGGCCTTTCCTCATTCTTTCTTTTTCTTTCTTTCTCTTTTTCTTTGTTTCTGCTTCTATTCCCTCTCACTAGTTTTATTTTTTATTTTTCTTTCCTGTTCATATTTGGATTTAAAAAATCTGTACCAATACAATAAGCAATATAGCTGTCCAGATATAATATATCCATACAGCTTGTTGGAGACTTTTCACCTTCCCCAGAGGCTCTTGTGACTGGGAGACAATGGTTTGAACAACTGGGGTCATTTGCCCTAGATGACTTACCAAGATTAGTTATTTTTCAGATATGACTGTTGTGATTGTTGAAACTTTTGCTGCAGACCCATTCTGTACTACAGACAGAGATGTGTTTCAAGGTAAATGAGAATGAACTGTATTGCAGGTTTATCACTGGTCGGTTAATATTGCAAGAATAAAAATGCAAACACTCTTGGCTAAGCCTTATTCAAGCCCTGCCAATTGCATTGTAAAAAATCAGCTAGGAGGGATATTACATCATCAAGTACTTTATATACATGGAGGTAAGGTTGCTGCATCCTTTGTAGATAATGTGTAAGGTATATAACAGGCTGACTTGGTAGAAGCTAGAAAACCCACTTTTTTTTCGTTCTTTTGAAATGCAAGATTTAAAAGTTGCAGTGTGAGCAAACACATCTACTTTTATGAATGAGTGAGCAGTTAACAGCAAACAACTTTCATGTTATTTTTGGGGTAACCTTAGGCTGTGCACAGGTTTTGCCTTTTTTTTACATGGGTACATGTTATTTTTCTTACATGCTTCTGTCGTCGGTTCTCTGACTTCTGCATCGGGAAACAGAAAATTCACTCTTTTCTCTGCAATACTGTCATGGTTTAGGCATCCTCAAACCAGGACAAATACCTAGAACAAATTTACAGGAGTCGCTTCTATATGTCACCCATTTTGCTTTGAATAACCCAACTGGACGTGAGCGCACCCAAGGAAGCACTCAACAGGTCTCTCCTGAAAATTCCAGACTATACATTAATACCTCTGTAACTGGGAAATCAGTGGCCCAGGAGATACTACAGACAGGGAGGGCAAGGCTGGTTCCTTGTCCAAAGAAATGGAAAAATACACAAGGGTCAGCAGGCACATAATTTATTAACACATAAAATAGGCTGCCCTGCCCTGGGCTAATGACCCGCCCGTCACCAGGTCGGGGAAACTTCATGCTGATACCAAGGGGGCACTTCATAGAGCAGAAGAGCTCAGTCCTCTTCTGAATTTCTGTCCTCCTCCTGGTAAATATGAATATTCCTGTTAGTCTTGTGAGTCTCTTGCCCTTTTCTGGACCCTGCTCTTTAGTACAATTTTATTTCCTGACTATGAAATCAAGTTTATTTCATCAAGGTGATAAGACACTCTTTATTGGTTTCAAACCTGTTGTCTTGTCATTCTTGTGTCCTTCCCTATTCTTCCATTGAAGAGATACCCTGATTTTCCTAATAACGGGCACAATCATATACAAGTCTGTTATATTTCCACCTGTTCTTAATTTCTTACTGGAATTCACCCATTAATTAGCATAGCTGTACCTTTACAATGTATGTAACAAATATGTGAAACATTTTGATGCTGAGAACTTCTGGAAACTTTGTGATTTTCATCTTTTTCATGATTTGTTGGGCTAAATGTTTACATTTCTTTGAACACAAAAAAGTATTTTTAGTCAGAAATGTTTTTTTTTGCAGATGGCTCTATTTCCGTGAAATTGTAATAAATAAAGCTTTGTTTAGGGTTCCATTGAAGGAAATAGTATGGTTGAAATTACAGAGAATAGAATGCAATTAAAGGAGGAATGAAAATTGAAGCTGTTTAGCTTTGGCTCAACTTGAAAATCAAGTTTCCTATTCGGGACCATTCTGTCAATAACTCAGAATTCTTTCATTGTTATAGAAACCTCATGTGGACTTTTTCATACCCTTATAAAGTCTGTGCGTTAGAAGAAAAGATCTCACTGTCTGAAGAACCATTTGGTTTTGAAATCTTTCATTACAAAGAAATGAAATGTTTCTTCAAATCCAAAAGAATGATTTAAACAAACTTTTGATCATAAAAGAAAAATTGTCCAGAAACTTAATAGTTTCCTGTGATTTTTTTCACAGAAGACACCCAAAATTTATAGCTCCGAATGGCATCTGAAACTGTGGGATGGACAATTGCTTTTTGTTGTAATATTTGTAGTCAATGATATTATTCTATTTGCATACATGTAATATTTGGAAGGAAATGCATATCGCTCTGTTGGTTCACATTTGTTTCTTACCTCCTTGGTAGACAATTAGAAACTCTTTGAGTTTCCTGAGTGTAAAAAAAATCTCAAGGTGGTGAACTTGTTTTCAGCCTGGAGTGTCAGGCAGTGGTTTCTTAGCCCTTTGCTTTGGAGAGCCATTGATGAGCATTTGAAAAACAAAGGGCAATTAGTGGGACAAAACTTCACAAGAAATAAGAAGATAACCCCAAGAATGGAGTTTTGCGTGAGTGCTTGCAGATGTGATAAATTACGTCAAATAATTTCAAGAGAGAAGGGCTTACCAACCCCTTGTGCTCTCCAAAATACTGTAATTCCTGTTTCTGGCTTCCTCTCACTATATTTAGAGTTTCCTTAAGCGTGTTATTTTACATCTCCAAGAACTCTCTTCTGAAGTCTCCCTTTTGAAGGTTACTTTTTTTGGCCAAGAAAAACAAAGCTGTTTGTCCAGGACAGATGTGCCTTCTGGTTCCATCTTCTACCCTACAAGTAGGGGGTGTAACCCTTGTTTCTGTCCTTTAAAACAATGCCAGGGTTATCACTGCACACTGGGAGGTACTTGATCCTCTTCAGTGCTGAAATTAGAATAATATAAATGATGTCTATGATAAATTATGCAAATGCTAATGGAGGAACAGGAACGTTCAAAGTACCAGCCATGAAGCAAAAAGATAAAACTGAAGGAACTTAAAGAAGTGAGGAATATGAAAAAATGGCTGAGGAAGGCATCACGTAGATGCATCTAGCAAAACTCCATGTTGAGTAAAGAAATATTTTCCCTAAACCTTTTGGGATTGCTGAGTCTGCCCAGCAAAGACCAGCACTGCCATTGCCAGGCACCTTCTCCCAGCCTTGTCAAGAGATCCACACAATTGCCCTGAAAAGCAAGGGACATTCAAAGCACTTTGGGGCTGCCCCACCTATTTTATGCATGTTTTGACATTGAAAGTAAGACCCTCAAATTTCCATGGGGGTGGATGGTAGGGACTAAGGATGCTGCACAACTCCTGGCAGCAGTGCACTGCAGTGTCCCCATGCTGGGTTTGACTTGTGGTGCTCTGTACTCAGAGCTGCACACTCATGTCCTAGCACAGGGTGGATGTGTTAGCAGAACTATTAAGTACAAGATAGGACTCTCTTTGGTATGCTCATGGAGAATGGTTTTGCAATTGTTAACACAATGTTTGGACTTTCCTCCTAGGAAGATATTTGAAACGCAGCAGCTACGTATTAAAACACATATTTGTGGGTCAACAAAGCAGCAAATTGGAGGAGAGATTTGGAAAAGTGCATTTTTGTTTCCCTGATCGCCTTGTTGCTCCCTCTAAGCGTGCTGCTCCCACAGCCCTTGTTGAGGCTCTGAAGCTCTGGCCCATTTGACTACACTTACAGCAATAAGTATAGGCAGGAGCCTCTCTGGATACTGTTCCTTGGCATGAAGTACAAACATTGGTCTTATGGCGAACAATTTTCTCCACAATATGCTGTTAGTTTCAGACACTTGGAAGAGTCTCTAGCTAAGAAGTAAAATTAAACAGAAATTGAACAGAAATTTGGTTCTATTTTACCTCGGACCGGGACACTGGGCACCTCAGATGCATGGCTTGGGGTTTTGATTTGCAGCAAGCTGCAGGACTTTTCCTCAGGCTGCTGGGAACCTAATCCAAACTCAGTCTTTCAGAGAGAGCCAATAGCCCAGTTTATTTCAGGAATCCCAACCCAATGCTTAACTATAGGCCTTTGCAAAACTCAGCTGTTCTTTAATGAACTTTAGTCAGGTTACTGTCGATGCACCAGCCATGTGCCTTGGCAGCTACAGGCATATGAAAGTAGCTCCCAGGGCAGAAGTTTTGGCTTGTTGCTGCTGGGATTTGTTGTATTACTTTCAGTGCAATCTTGTCAGCTCAGCCCGCAAATGCTGGTCTGGTTCTGTTGGCTTAACTAAACCTGTAAGTCCTGGTACAGGAATTGGGAAAGGCTGTCACTCTGCAACTGCCTGAGAGAGTCTTTGGGAAGGACTGTGAGACCATGAGTATCTCTGATGGTCTCGGGTGCAGCATGATCCAACAGAATTGGTTCCACAATCCAATCTAAAGCCCCCTAGAGATAGTGGGAGCCTTTCTGTTTGTTTCTGCGGGCTACGGGTCAGTTTACGCAGAGTTCGAGCTGTTGGGTTAGTGTATGTTAGTAGTGCCTTAGATTAGTTCCTAAATTTAAAACAATTTCATGATAAAAGGTAAAGACAGACAGAGATTAGAGGGGGATTTTGCTCCACCACGTTATGTCTCTTAATAGAGTCTACTGTGTAGAATTGTGGGCTCCAAAAGGTCCACCAGACGCTGTCACAAGCGTCAAGACAGATTTTCAGCAAATGGTGCACCCCACAGTGCCTCAGCCTGCTGGAATGGGGATCCTGTGTTCTACCTGGGGACAAACGTTCCCTTCTATCACACAGTTGTGCCAGAGCCATTGCAACAGTAAATCTGAACTACTAGTTCCCGAAACTGATGTAGTGTGAGCTCCTAAAACTGATGTGATGTGCCTTATGCAAAGGAACTACGTGGCGAGGCATCCCTTCAGCAGAGAAACAGATCTGCCAGAGGCATGGGGCAATTCGTGGTTCCAAGGAACTCATGTTTTGGTGTCTTAAGGCCCAGAAAAAGCATTCCCAGCTGCAGTGGAGTGACAAACAGGCAAGAAGGAAGAAAGATGCAAAAAATGAGAGGATCTGTAGCAATCAGCAGAGCACAGCTCTGGAAAGTCACTGTGTTATGGTAACGCAATTTCCTCAAGACAAACTATATGGGCAAGAAAGAGCACATTCCTTGGATCAAAGACATAGGTCTTGCCTGCATACCCAGTAGTAAATGACATATATTTCACTGTAGCTGTACATATGTGCACCTGTATGTGAACACATGAATGTAAAGAATGCTAAAATAATGAAATAAGGTCTAAGCTAAGACTTGGTGTGATAGATGGGGAAGGAAAATAAAATGAGAAGTAGCCAACAGAGCTTGGAAAATATTTTCACACCCCCATAGCACCAAATTGTCACGCAGTTCCCTGCCATCACAAAGATTCCCATTTTCCCCAGTACCAAACCAACTGCAAGATCTTCTACTTTGCTGGGGGATAAAGAAGAAACCTCCTAAAGCTGGGGTAAAGTACGTGATTCTCGAAGATAGATGGCAATTACTAAACATTGTTCTAATGGACAATAGCAGTCCTGTTTATGGAGATACAGACCTTATTGGGCTACAGTAGAATAGTAAAAATGGGCAAGTTCTAGAAGTTGTGTTTAATTTTGCTCATGGCAGCAGAGATCTTATAATAAATATGATGCTTTTTCTTGCAGGGCACATGTTCTTCCTGGGAGAGGTCTCCACACCAACCTGAGAAATATTCCTAAAGAGCAAAGCCCACGAGGCAAAAAGGTGAGTGCTGCTCCTTGGTCTGTTTTGCCTCTCTCCTTTTGAGCTTAAACTCTGCACAGGCTCCTAGGAGTGGAGTGGTTTTGTCTGTTTTCCTTTGGGAAGTGCAAACACTGTAGCTTTGCTCAGCGGGATGGTTGCTGGGTCTGCTGCTGGCCAAGAAACCAGCATGGTGGCCTCTGTGGAGGAGATGGCTCATGATGACTAACTCAGCTGTGAAGTGTTGTGGCTGGTCTATGAGGCTGCGGCTGCTCCTAGCTCACTTATAAAGTGGGTAAATCACAGCATCCCTTCAAATTGCAAAAAGCTGCTTTTTGGTTCTTTTCTGTCCTGCAGACCAGGGGCCTCCTGGGGAGGGAGAGATTGAGAGATCGGGCTCTCTTGAGCTTTGGTTTTGATTTGCTTTGAGGTTAAGGTTAAAGATGACACCCTGCGACAGTCTCTTTGTTTAGTGGGTGTTGAAAGGTATTGTTTTGCACTCGGGTGCGTTTCTGGGAAAAGCACTGCTATTGTTTGGTTTGCTGTCTCAACTGCCCCTTGGTAAAAATCAAACCAGAGGAAATCGGTGACAAGGATTGTACTGAGATTGTGTGGCAAGGTTTTGGTAGTGGGGGGTGGCTTCTGTGAGAAGCTGCTAGAAGCTTCTCCCATGTCTGACAGAGGCAATACCACCAGCTCCAAGATGGACCCACCAAGGCTAAGCCCATGAGTGATGGTGGTAGTGCCTCTGAGACAACACATTTAAGAAGGGGAAAAAACTGTTGCACGACAGCAGCCAGAGAGGAGTGAGAAAATGTATGAAACAGCTCTGCAGACACCCAGGTCAATGGGAGGAGATGCTCCAGGTGCCGGAGCAGAGATTCTCCTGCAGCCCATGGCAAAGACCATGGTGAGGCAGGCTGTCCCCTGCAGCCCATGAAAGTCCACGGTGGAGCAGATATCCACCTACAGCCCAGGCAGGACCCCACGCCGGGGCAGGGGGATGCCTGGAAGGAGACCCTGTGGAGAGCTTGCATTGGAGCAGACTCCCGGCAGGACTTGTGGCCCCATGGAGAGAGGAGTCCATGCTGGAGGGGGTTTTCTGGCAGGACTTGTGATCCCATGGAAGAGACCCAAGCTGGAGCAGTTCCTGAAGGACTGTATCCCATGGGAGGGACCCCAGGCTGGAGCAGGAGAAGAGTGAGGAGTCCTCCTCCTGAGAAGGAAGGAGTGGCAGAGAGAGCATGTGATGAACTGACCACTACCCCCAATTCCCATCCCCCTGCACCACTGTGGGGGGAGGAGGTAGAGAAATCAGGAGTGAAGTGGAGCCTGGAAAGAAGGGAGGAGTTGGGGGAATGTGTTTTAAGATATGATTTTTATTTCTTATTATCCTACTCTGATTTCACTGGTAATAAATTAAATTAATTTCCCAAGTCAAGTCTGTTTTGCCCATGACTGTAACTGCTGAGTGATCTCCCTGAGTTATCCCGACCCAGGAGGCTTTCATCATATTTTTTTCTTCCCCTGCCAAGTTGAGGAGGGGATTCATAAGGTGGCTTCAGTGGGCACCTGGTATCCATCCAGGATCAACCCACCACAAGGAAGGAAATATAAAATGAGAAGAAAGATTAAATGGCTATATGTGGCAACATGTACGGTCTCCCACAAAGAGACCTGGCAATATCTACTGAAGGCTAAATGTTATTCCTGCACAACTTCCATAGGAGATACAGCCCTGCAGTGGTCTGTGTTTCTGTAAATGCTTGGGAGAAAAAGTGTCATTTCAGTGCTTAACGTCCTGGGCTTTTCACACGAATCTGGTGAAGTACAATATAAACACATTGCAGAGATGCTGAAAAGGTTTAGTTGCTGCCACCGCACCATGGGAATCCAACATGAGTTTCATCTCAAAACAAACTTGAAGATGGTACTTCTAAATCTTTGGTGAGTTTAAAGAAGCAGTCTCTTGCAGTTTTTCTCTCTTTTCTTCTCCATTTGTGAAGGTGTGGCTTGGTTTTGAGTTGACTTCTTAAAACACAAGTGCTGTTGGATAGTTAGTACAAGATAAGCCAGCACTGGAAAATGCAGGAGAAGAGGCCATGCTCTGTCCGTGAGGGCTGAGAAGAGACGAAGCCACCAGCCTGGAGACACTGAGCTGGTTCCTATCTGTGGGGTGTCCAGCTGGGGTACATCTCTGCCTGCAAACCCACGGCGAGCAACTGCCTGCTTAGGTTTTAAATACCTTAAAGAGTGGCAGATCCCACGTCAGGCAGAATTGTAAACCAAAAGGGGACAGTAACACCTGCAGAATCTGAGCAAGCTGGCGGTTGCTCTCCCTAAAGACCAGTATTAATAGGGGGAGAGTCTGTAAATGTGCCAGCTCAAAGGGGAGCAGTTCCTAAGCAAACGGATATATACACAAAACTGTTGCGGGGAATGGGGTTTCCCAAAATATATTTCTTCCAAGAATAACTTCTTGAAATAATGAGGTGCCTATTTAGATTTAAAATATTACAATTTGTTGTTTTTAAAAGGGACTTGGATCAAATGCTACAGGAAATGGAAGCATTTGCCATATCTAATAACTGGGTGGCATGCTAACAAGTAAGAGAAAGTCTCAATAAAACCCTCCAAAACCAATAGAGATATAGAGAGTTTGGAAAGATTCTCTAACAACAGTAAGCGTCTATTTTTTTTTCCCTTTTTTTTCCCTTTTTTTTTCCTTTTCTCCCCCCTCCTTTCCCCCCTTTTTCCCCTCTCTTTCTCTCTCTTTCTNGTTCCCTCTGGCAAGCAGGCTCTCCCAGTCTGCATCCCTGAGTCACAGCAACTATTGTGTGCACGCTCTTTCCCCATGACAGATGCCGCCTTTCTTCATCCCCCGTTGAAGACTGTTCAGTCAAAGCGAATCACTTTGCACTTACCACTGGCTAAACACTTAACACGGAGTTTCTGTGACTGTGTGGATGTGGTCTAGGGAACAGTAGCTGAGCAGATGTGGCAACTTGCTACCATACCCTAAATTACTTATGCGTCTGCTTTCCCAGTTTTAAGTGTGTGTCTTTGTTATTCACAAAAGCACCCCCTGAAATGGATATATATTGCAAGACAGAAATGATAAAGCACATAAAAAGATAAAATTTTGAGGCAGAAGTAGGTAATGCTCCATTAGGGGCCAAGGACCCCATGGGTGGTTATTGATCCTCGTGGTTGACTGGTGTGATGGTTGTTACACACCATCAAAATAACATAGTGCAGGTATGCTGTTTGAATTGACCCATTCATAAGAAAACATACACCAGGGAGTGTTATACTGATATGACCTATTATTGGCAGAAATATTGCTCTGGAAATGGGCCAAATCTCTGCCTTTCCACCAGTGTTAGTGGTTTCAGGATATGGGAAGGGTACTGCCTGAGAGTAAAGTATCTCCAATTTTCCTTAAACAGTTACGTCTTTTTTTTTCTGCAAGGACTCTGCGTTGCACATAAACCTCGTTAAAACTACATAATATATGTACTAAAGAGACAGCAAGAAGTTATTTCGGGAGGCCAAAAATGGTAACAAAAGGAAGTGAAACATGTTCCTTTGAAAAAAAATTGGGTATTGATTTCATTATCATATGATGAATAGCACTTGCTAGGGATTCTCAGATCTCCTGTAAAGCTACATTGAGCTGCAATTTTTCACGCTGAGGTTTAAAAATTAATATTGGTGGCAAGCGTGTGGGAAGGAACTACGTTTTTAAGAAAATGTGCTATCGGTTTAAATTGTAGAAAGCATTTGTTTCCTGCCTGCAAGTTAAAGTTCTCCAGGGAAGTATGTGATCAGGATGTTATTTCTACTTTCATTTCAAGTCCAGGTTTCTTGCAACAAGATGTCTTCAATTATCCCTGTAAAAGGATTTTCCTTTCGTGATGTTAGAAGACTTTGTTCTAGGTTCTCCAGGAAGAATCTTTCTGACCTTGTCTGTTCGGAAAGAATCTAACTCTTGGTCTGGATTTTCTTAACTTCACCGTGTTGTACAAAACCACAACAATCATCAGAGCTCTTTTCCTTTTGATGTTGGCTCAGGTGGAACAGGCAGAAGGCAGGACGGTACCCGAACTGAACAGAGACAGAATTACGTGCCCTCAGATCCGTGGGAGCTGCTGAGGGCTGTGGTAGCAGAAGGCCTGCTCTGGCTTCTGTGTTAATGTGAGCTCTGGCCAATGCCCTGCGATGGACCCACCGCTTCAGGTTCAAAGCCACTGACACGCTCCAAGGTTTATGTCCATGGATCAGACCTGAATGAAACACACTGCTGAAAGCACAGAATGCGACCCCCCAAAAGAAAATGGTCAGAATGACTCTACAGCTTTGGTCCTACATGTCTCAGAGCAGGAATCATCCTCAAAATCATAGAATGGTTCAGGTTAGAAGGGACTTAAAAGATGATCTATTTCTAGCCCCTGCTCTGGGCAGGGACACCTCCCACCAGAACAGGTTGCTCCAAGCCCCCTCCAACCTGGCCTTGAACCCCTCCAGGGATGGGGCAGCCACAGCTTCTCTGGCCAACCTGGGCCAGGCTCTCACCACCCTCACACCAAAGAAGTTCTTCCCCACATCTCATCTCAATCTCCCCTCTTTCAGTGTCAAACCATTCCCCCTTGTCCTATGACTCCCCTCCCTGATCCAGAGTCCCTCCCCATCTCTCCTGGAGCCCCTTTAGGGACTGGAAGGGGCTCCAAGGTCTCCCTGGAGCCTTCTCTTCTCCAGGCTGAACCCCCCCAACTCCCTCAGCACCCCCTCCCAGCAGAGGGACTCCAGCCCTCCCAGCATCTCCATGGCCTCCTCTGACCCCATTCCAACAGGCCCATGTCCTTCTGATGTTGGTGGCTCCAGAGCTGGAGACAGCACTGCAGGAGGTCCAGAATGTTCCAGAATGTGTTTAAAAGAGAAAGATGTGCAAGGGAAAGGCAAGAGTTAGAGACAAAAGAAATACAGTTCTCAGAAGCTACCAGTGATCTGATGAGCTAAAGAAGACTTTAGTACGTATTTATCCTTGTCAGTGGTTACTAATCCTTACCATTTAGTGTGGTTTGGTTTATTCACTGCTGTGACAATAATAGAAGTCATAAATTTGGTCATGAAACAGAGAACTGTCTATTTCTTCTAGAATAAGGGAGTGATAACAATAGGCACTGAACTGAATTTTCTCCCCTCCTGGCAACTGGGATGGGGGCAAGGGACTTGATTCCACTTGCTGGTGAAAACTTTCAGCCAGGGATTCCCAGCTCCTCCTGTAGAGAAGCGACACCAGGAGCTTCTGTCCCTCTTTCAGAAGGGCTCCCCACTGACCACTCGCTCTGCTGGGCTCTGTTATCTGCTGCCCAGTGTCTGTGCCCTTGAGTTACAGCACAAACCTGTGTTGACCTTGTCCACTCGAACTGTGGCTCGACTGCTACCAAGCGTAGAAGATCATCCCAGTTGTCTCCTGAAGCAGAGCAGGATTCACTCTGTGTTGGAGGCTCAAAGGGAGCGTCCACACGCAGCAGGGAAGTGCTGAACATTGGGATCTCTGGGCTCTCCAGCCTGTGGTTTGGGAGTGATGTGTGACCAAGAGCAGAACAGTGGCCACAAAATCAGTGGCCGTGGCAGCAAAGCTGGGGAACATACGTTCTGAAAGGCAACGGAGATGACAGGAAACGGTCCATGATGCTTTAGTGCACAGGGTTACCAACTCTTGGTAAGGTTTGCAGGGGAAAGAGCTGTGTGGAAACAGATTTTATTCCTTCTCCAGTGCTGCTGCTCACAGGCCAGGGAGAAAATGGCTAAAACAGTGATACGGACACACCTGCTGGAGTTGCTGAAAGCCAGGCTGTGTCCCCTAAGGGGTTTCTCTGGAGAAAGAGTTTCATCATAGACAGCCTTTCCTCTAAGCCAAAATCTGTCTCTTCACCAGGGGATGATTCAAACCAACCTCCTGGACCAATTCATTTCAGAGCATTTCAAATAAACATCCCCTTCCTGCAGGGCTTCAGTCCAGCCTAGGTCGTGATTGTTGCACCGTAACTTGGGAACTCAGCAAAAATGAAACTTAATCTATAAGGAAAAAATGTAATAAGGGTCTATAGGCACCCTTGAGAGCACCCTGCCTTCCAGCAGGACAAACCCCAGAGCCTCTTGTAGCAAGTAGCTAAAAACTTGATCATTTTGAGGATGTAGATGGGGATGGATAAGTCATCTTGATGCTGGAATTCTTATGCTAACACCCAACTGAAATTTTAGATCTATTGTGTGGAGTGGAAAATGCAGCAAAATGAGAGTGCTGGTGTGGTGTGCAACAAAGCAGTTGGGTGGGACTCAAGTAATCCATAAATCTCCAGGCATGTTTCAGCTGCTTTCTCTGTGCCTTCAGATGACTATAGATCAAGATCAGGGTGTTCAGAGCAAACGTATGTTTTCCTCTCCTGAAACTTGGGTTTCTGAGTTCTGTTTTCTTTCTCACTTGGTTCAAAATAAACAAAAATATTCAATACCAAAGCAGGTGCTTACTTGTTAAGAATTTCATGGCTTTTCTATCATGAGAGAAACACTTGTGGGAAACCTCAAACTGCTCTTTGGAAATCCAGGGTTTTCCAGACAGCTGCGCTCTGGAGACTGTCCTGCTACCGACAGATGCAGGGAAGGGGGTGCCCGGTTCCCCTTTCCACCTAATGGGTTTCTTTTCTGGACCTGCATCCTTATGTTCAATCCCTGACAGGGCTGGGAACTAACTTGTATTTAGTTTTGTGCTTTCTTAATGTTTTTAATTTTTGCTGGGTAATCTGTTTTCCGTTTCGCTTATTGCTATAAGAATATTTTCTCAGCAAATGTATTAGGCACATGTCCATCATCTACAGAGGCTGGAGAGAGAAGCACCAGCCTGAGCCATATTTCCCGTGTCCCTTGCTGGGAGGGGAGATTAACTTCTGCAGTTAAACAGGGCTAGTTCTGCAATTACACTGATGCGATGTATGAGAGAATCATGGAATGAGGGATGGAATGATGGGATGAGCGAAAGGGAGCATTGATGCTTGCTCAATATGGATTCAGGTTTCCTTCAAACATTGAGCTGGGAAATAGCGAGTGGAGGTTTTACAGAAGGGAAAGACCAAAACTGAGCTGATTGCATAGAACTTACTGCTGTGAGAGCACATAAAGATGAGACGGGGGTGGGGGGAGACGGGAGATTGCCTTTAGCATTCCCTCCTCCAGGGATTGTACCTACAATTAGTGCTACCAGGATAATGTGATTACAGATGTAGTAGTGGCCCAAGGCCCAATGGGTTGGAGATCCATTACCTCCCAGGCCAAGCCCAATACACATGTGCTGAATCACAGAATGGTTAGAGTTGGAAGGGACCTTAAAGACTATCTAGTTCCAACCCCCTGCCCTGGGCAGGGGCACCTCCCACCACACCAGGTTGCTCCAAGCCCCCTCCAACCTGCCCTCGAACCCCTCCAGGGATGGGGCAGCCACAGCTTCTCTGGCCAACCTGGGCCAGGCTCTCACCACCTCACAGCAAAGAATTTCTTCCTAATAGCTCATCTCAATCTCCCCTCTTTCAGTGTCAAACTCTTCCCCCTCATCCTATGGCTCCCCTCCCTGATCAAGTGTCCCTCCCCAAGTAGCTGGAATAGTCCATGAGAGAAAGCTCCGCTACTTTCCGGGTGTGTTTGGTGTGGGAATTTGGTTGTGCCAGATGTACACTGAGCAAAGCAAACACGGCCATGGTTGTCCTTATGGAGAGGGCTCTGGGAAATCTTTCTGTTTCATGCAAAAGTATAGGCTTGTGAATAAACCCCCACACTTTTAGCTCCTGAAGAATTTTTCCTCTCTGGTGATAACTGGTAAGGAAATTGCTGCCAGTTCCCAAAGACTAGCACATTGTAAAAGCACTAGGTTTAGCAACTGGGCTATGTCTGGATTAAATGAAGTGTTATTTCTCTTATGCCAGATTTTACCATAGCTGTGCCCTGCATGCTCAGGCTGCAAACAATCTTCTTTGTGCCTTTCTTCTCATGCTGCGTCTAAGAAACAGAAGCAGCATTCTGGGACCAACATATTTTTTAAGTTTCTGAGTACCTTGAAGACAGGTGGGCCTGAAATTAAGGCTCGTAAGGCAATTTCATGCAGCTAACAATCTAAAAATATTATGCTTTGTAAAGAAAGCCATGTCTGATCTTCATGTGAGACACATTTAGCCTGTTTCACTGCGCAGCTGAATCATCTGGCTGTTCTACAAAGCTATTTTTCACATTTTCAGCACCTTTCCCCCCTCAGATCCCTCTGAATTCTTGAATAAGTCAAAAAAATGACTACTTCCATTTTTTTTTTAAACAACTGCCCATTTGTCAGAGTTTGTTCTCAAGGAAGGCTAACTGCTTTGGTGTTTCTGCTACAGGTCCTGCCGCGATAAGCACAACCCAGACGTGCTTAGGAAGAGACTCTCTTCCAACGCAGTCGTAACTCCTACAGACAGAGGAGGTGGCAAGGAAAAAGCACAGAAGCAAAGGCCTGAGTTTCCAACAATCTTCAAGGGTCTGGAATTAATGGGAATTGAGCACTGAATATCTTCTCATAGCCAGGGGCAAAACGAAATGTCCTGAGATCCTTCAAAACTTGCTTAAGCCCTGCCCAAGTTTCCACCAGTGAACTTGCCCATGCCACACATATTGCTGCAGCTCACCCACAACCACAGAGGGTCTCCACACTTGCTGAGCCACTGGGACTGAGAGAGATGGCCAGTGGTGAAAGCATTTTCCTTGTAGACCTCAGAACAACCACCTCTGCTTGGATGGTTCCAGTGTTTTATGCAACGTAGAGCAGCTTCAAAGGGAGCCACAGAAAACCCTGCTGCCCACTTTGCCCCATGACTTGGGTGTGCACTGAAGAAATGGGTGATGGAAGTTCAACTCTGTGCTCCAGAGGAAGAAACAAAATGGACACCGTTTGCTTTCCCCCAGCCCGAGTGCTCCGGCCGTACGTTTGTGGGGGACAGGGCTGCTGCCCTCTGGTCTCATCATGTTGGCTTCGTTACAAGGCTCCTGCTCTGCCTGTGCGCTGTGTTTGGGAGACTGGACATCTCACTGGGGGCTCAGGGTCCCACCAGCTCCAGCCTGAGGTCATTTTCTTTGTATTTTACAGAGAGGCAAGGCCAAGTTGGGATACAAAACCCGGAAAGCCATGTGCTGCTTCCTCTTCTGCAAGGCATCTGAAGGCCTTTCAGGACAGCCTCAATGCCATCAACACCTCAGAGCCCAAGTGTTACCTTCTCGTTCCACGTTTCTAAAGGCCAGAGAGCAATGTGAGGAAGGATTTAGACCCAGGAACTGTCACAACAGTTGTGCAGCCCCATCAAAAAGTACTGACATAATCTCTCCTTGCTTTCCACGGGCACCAACAGCCTCCTAGTGGCAGCGTATTTGCTCCCAGGACCAGTTAAGTTATTGCGTGAAGCAAAAGTCAATGTTACTGTCTACTTTGAGATGGTGTGATGCTATGTGCATACACGCAGGGCATCTTAAAAGTCTTTTTTTTTGGTGATTGTCCATGATGGTGACTACCAAAGCACTGCAGTCTATTAAAACGTGTGACTAACGAAGCCATTCCCACGTTACCCAAATCAGCTCCTATGTAATTTACTGAATGGCTCCAATCTTCACTGGGGATCCGCTGTCATCGTGAAGCGAAGGCATTTGCTTTTAAATGAATGCCTGTCAGCCTTCCAGATATACTGACCTTTACTGATTGAATAGTCTTTCTCAGCTTGTGAAGGAAGGATATTTCTTTGAAAGGGTATTTCTTTGAAAATAAGATCACGGGATCAAATATTATTTTGGGCTTTTTGATTCTTAAATAATTTACAGACTCAAATCAGATACTTACCGCCAGACTGATGAAAATTAACTGCAATTTAAGGCAAATAGCTGAACTTCAGAATGTTGGAGGCAACAGCAACTTTATAACTTTTCTGTTACAACGCCATGATATGCCTAGAATAGCACACTTTATTTATTTATTTACTGTGATATTTACTATGATACTGCGAATCAGAAAACTATGCAGAACACTGGGCCTCCACTTTTCAACCATGACTGTGCAGAAATCCCATTTAGGAATGTGGATGAGTTGCACGGCGTGACACAACCCAGCTGACCGCTCCAGTGTTTGAAAACCTTTCCTAGCTTGTACAATGATGTGCTAATTAAAAAAAAAAAAAAAATTGAACAGCGATTTTACTAATCCCTTTTCTACCACAGCCTATTGCACGCTTCTGTTTGTACAGCTTCTGCTGACATTAGTTACTTTGTCTGAGTGACATATTTATCACAGAATGGTTTGGGTTGGAAGGGACCTTAAAAATCACCCTGTTCCAATCCAGTCAGCAGGAACTTCACCAGACTGCCACAACTTCTCAAATATGATGGATAGTGGCTTAGCAACTGCCAGTTCCCTCAGGACCCATGGATGAATCTCATCAGGTCCCATGGCCTTGTGAACCTTCAGGTTCCTTAGATGGTCTCGAATGTGGTCTTCTCCTACAGTGGGTGGTTATTCATTCTCCCGGTCCCTGCCTTTGCCTTCTGTGACTTGGGCGGTGTGTGGCTGGAGCCCTCACTGGGGAAGACTGAGGCAAAAAAGTGATTCAGTACCTCAGCCTTCTCCCTGTCCTGGCTGACCAGGTCTCCTGTTTCCTTCCTGAGCAGGCTCACATTTTCCCTAGTCTTCCTTTTGTCACGGACATACCTATAGAAGTTTTTCTTGTCCTTGACATCTCTGGACAGATTTAACTCTATCTGGACTTTAGCTTTCCTAACCTGACCCCTGCTGCTAGACAATTTCTCTGTATTCCTCCCAGGATACTCATCCCTGCTTCCACCCTCTGTAGTCTTCCTTTTTGTGTTTGAGTTTGTCCAAGAGTTCCTTGTTCATCCCTGCAGGGATGACTGGGCTTAAATCAATCCCTTATAAATTTAGGCAATTAGAAAGATAAGCTGCTGTTTAAGTGAAATATATGCATTCACAAGATCTGTGCCTATGTGACAGATTAGGAATGGATCTAATTGCTTTCTTTTTCATTTCCAGGACTTTGAATTCCACAGCCAAGATGCAGTTTGATTCTGTCAACTCTTAAAAACCTGTGTTGATTCATATTGTCAATTACCACTAACAGGTATGTGCCCATGATGAGAAAATAATCGAAAACATATGCTCATGTGTATCCATTTCCTTCCTGTATTTGCCAGGTCAAAACTTGTGACAGAAGGCAGCATTTCCATCAAATCTGGACAAGGTTGTTTATGGTCTTGTATCGTTTCTAGACAGATATGGGACATTTTCATCCACGTGCAACTTTTTGAAATATAGACATGGAAAAGAGTGTTTTCTGGCAATTAAGTCAGGGCTTCCTCCTTGTTTAAATGGATGCAATTAAAATCTTGTGTACACATTGTGTACACATGGTCTTGATGAAACCTAGTGACAATTTTTCCTGAGTGAGCTACTACTCAAGAATAGCAGCGGTGCTTTAAATGCTTTTGATCTCAATTAATCCTCAAGTGCAGGAAAGTCTTAAGTGAAAAAAGTGACACTTCTGCATGCGTGATTGTCTTGCAGGTGGTTTCTGCACCTCTGTAAGAGGAAAAAAGCCAGATGGAGACAGGTAGATTTGATGCGATTTTGCTTATATACAAACAAAGGCACAAAGTCCTCTGTTCCTGTGTCTACAGGAGGAATTGAACATGAACCATGCTCTTGGCTTTCAGGACCAAGCCTCGCTGTGCCTGTTCTTTCTCAACTGTATTTGGAGCTTGTCCAGGCTGTGTGTTCAGTTTTCTGGGGGTTTTTTTGTTTTTTTTTAAAAAAGATGTTTCCTCTCTTTCTCCTCCTACTTTCCATCTGTATTGAAAACATTACGTCAGGTAAGCAGGAATCTGACTATAAAAGCTACGTTACAAGGGCTGTGGTTCCCAACCTGAGCATTTCTCACACACTGAACAAGATGTTTATTTTAAAGGCCTCTCTATGCAGTTATCCAGGCAGAAAGTTTAGAAAACGAAGTTGTGACATAGGACAGTAAGGCTCTCTACATCCACAGTTTTCAGTGGATTATCAGTACCTGATTTCTTTAGCACCTGTTGAAATTATCTGCAAACACCACGTTCAAAACAGCAAAGACTTGGAGACACTTAGGAGAAAAACCTAAGCCTTGCCTCACCCCCTTCCTCTAAAATAGTGAATGGTGTGTTTAAACTTTCCTTTGCCAGTAATGAGCAAGCAGTTTTAAGCGTAAACCTCTGCATTAGCTGTTTCTGGCAGATTTGAACTGAGAGCTGGCCAATCTTCCAACGTTCTGGGAAAAAAGGGCTCTGAGTTTTACCATGAGCCACCATCCTCCTCCTTATCGCCTCTCCCAAAAGAGGTGCAGCAGAAATGGAGTGGTGCTCCTGCCTGGCACCACATCATCCTGCTGCCTGTGGGCTGCAGAAGACCACAGAAGCAAATCATCCCAACCCACTGGAGGGTCCTGGGACCTTTCAGGCCTTTCAAGTTCTAACTGGAACCAAAGCATTTTGGGTACTGCCTTCTTTCAGGGTGCACTAGTTGGGGCTGATCATCCAGCTGTGTTATGACCGAATCACAGACTGGCAGGGGTTGGAATGGACCTCTGGAGATCACCCAGTCCAACCCCCTGCCAGAGCAGGGTCCCCCAGAGCAGGTCCCACAGGAATGTGTCCAGGCGGGTTTGAATGTCTCCAGAGAAGGAGACTCCACCACCTCTCTGGGCAGCCTGTTCCAGGGCTCTGCCTCCCTCACAGGAAAGAAGTTCATCCTCATGCTGAGACGGAACTTCCCGTGTTCCAGTTTGTGCCCGTTGCCCCCTTGTCCTATCACTGGGCACCACTGAGAAGAGCCTGATCCCATCCTCCTGACACCCACCCTTCAGCATCGATGAGATCCCCTCTCAGTCTGCTTTTCTCCAGGCTGAACAGCCCCACATCCCTCAGCCTTTCCACAGCAGAGAGATGCTCCAGTCCTTCATCATCTTCACAGCCCTCCCCTGTACCCTGAACCAGCAGTTCCTTGTCCTTCTTGAACTGGGGAGGCCAGAAGAGGACACAGAGCTTCAGATGGGGCCTCACCAGGGCAGAATGGAGGGGGAGGATGACCTCCCTCGACCTGCTGGCCACACTCCTTTTATTTTGGTAAACAAGCAAACAAACAAACAAACAATAACACACACACACCCCCAGGCCCCCCCCGCTCGCCCCCCCCCAGCCCCTCCCCATGCTCCCCCAAAGCCCTTCTTATTAGATCTGCAATTTTTCAAGGCTTTGTGTGCGTGTGTATGTGACAGTAAACACTGAGGGGTTGTTTTTTGGCTTGCCGGCCCTTCCCCAGAGCCGCCCGGCGGTGGCTGCCGCCCGGGGGACGGGGGAGGACCGGGGCTCCCCGTCCCCGCCGCCCGCCCGTCCCCGTCGCGCCTGGTCGCCTTTGCGCCGGCGCCCTCTGCCGCCCTCCGCCTGCACGGCCCCCAGCCTGGAAGGGAGGGAAGGGAGAGAACTTCCAAGGAGCTTCGGAGCGGAGAGGGGTTCCTCCGGCAGGCTGGGGTGCTCAGGGGGCTCGGCGGCAGAACCTCCCCCTCGGGAGCTGGAAGGGTCGGGGATGCAGGACGAGGGATGGGGACGGAGGAACCCCCGGGTGAAGGACCAGTCTAGAAACCCAGTCACGCTGCGGGGTGAGCAGCCGGCATTTTGGCCAAGTGCTGGATCCCGTTGGGAAGAGCTTCCCCCACCGTGTGAGCGCACTGATTTGGCTTTTGAAACGCGTGTGTTGGTCAAAGCCGGCCCACGGGAAGGGTTTGGAATCCTCCCTCCCCTTTTTTGGCTGTTCCCTTTCTGCACAGCCAGAAGCGTGTCACCCCTGTCTCCATCCGTTGGGCTCTCGGCGGTGAAGCAGATCTTTCCCTGTCCTCACCCCCAGGCTGTGATTGAGTCCTGCGGGCTTCCTCTGCCCAGTCCTCCTCAAGAGGGTCCTGTTTGTGGGACTGCTTTGCTAGAAATCCCTCTTTTTCCATACAACTACTTTCTTCTCCCAACCTCCTTCACCCATTCTCCGGGCTTCCCTAAGAGCATAGACCTCTTTGTTCCACATTTCCATCAAGGATCCTTCTTGTTGTTTCACCCTGCTGAGCGAATAACTTAAATTCATGGACCCTCTTGTGTTTCTCTCTTTTTTGGGTGGAAATAGGGCTACAATTCTGTCTTACAGATACCTTAAGCAAAGGGCAGTGGTTAAACCCGTGTCAGTGAGTTTAAGCCCAGCTGTAACAACGTTGATTCCATGGCAATCTTTAGACCAGCCATTCTACAATGAAACTACTGACTGAGAGCAGAATTCAGTGAAAATGGACTCACACAGAACTTAAAAGCAAAAAGCTACTTTAAAACTCAATGCCTGCACTTACATCAACGCTGTGGAAGAGTGAGCTTCACTCGAGATATTTGGCCACCAACAAACAGTGGCCACGATGAAATTCTTCCTTTTGCTCCCCAGGAAATTGTACAAACACGGCTGAGGTCAAAACGGCCACGCACGACCCCAAAATCTCAGTTTCTGTGTGTCATAGCTACTCAAAACAGCTGCCTGATGCCTTCAGTCCTTGGTGTGGTGTGAAGGTGTGGCTCCAGCAGCACAGGGGGCTTTTTTTCTGGCAGACTGGGTAATGCTCAGCGGGAAGACGTGCTCACGGCCTCCACCAGCCTGTTTCACAGGATTGGCATTTTCACTCTGCCACACTCTCCCCCCCCAGTTCGGGGTTGCATTTGAAGTTCCTTCACCCCAGACTGTGATTGCTCATTGCTTGCAGACTGGGACTTGGGTAACTGCTTAAAACGTCAAACACACTCCATTTCTGGGCTTTAACTACCTAAATTTTTCTTAGTAAAGTTAAAATTCTACTTCACATGCTGCATCATACGCCTCTTTCTTAATATGTCATGACTTAGGGTGGTGAGAGCCTGGCCCAGGTTGCCCAGAGAAGCTGGGGCTGCCCCATCCCTGGAGGGGTTCAAGGCCAGGTTGGAGGGGGCTTGGAGCAACCTGGTCTGGTGGGAGGTGTCGCTGCCCAGGGCAGGGGGTTGGAAGTTGATGATCTTTAAGGTCCCTTCCAACTCTAACCATTCTATGACTGTTGCTCATCAACAAAATACGAAAAAAAAAAAGAAAAAAAACCTTTTTATCTGTGTGTTTCTGCAAACTCTTCAGCCCAGTCTGTGGTCTCTTTACCAAAACTCACATAGGACTTTTTTCCCCAAACTACTAGTTCCAGCTCTTCTTGGTCAACTGTTGTCGCTGGTAACAACCAATTAACAACTAAAGTCACAGCGCTCTTAAGTTTTTGGAACTCATTTAATTCACAAGGAAAGCAAAGAAGAGAATAGAACAGGGAAGTCCTGAATAATCTTTCAGGAGTGGAGAAGAAAAAAATCAATAGGAGGTGATCTCCCAGAGGGGCCTTTGATGTTGCAGCACCTGCAGTTGAGAGCTTCAAAGACAGCATTTTGGTTTCTATCTGAAGATCAGGTCATAACTCCAGTACAGCACCTTCCAGCAGTGTCCACCAGCTTTTCCTCCGACATTTCCCAAATATCATGTATTTTGTATGTGCACAGCATTATGTGTTACTCATTAGGCAGCCCAGCTGGAGGAAATCTCAGGATTTTTGATCACCAAGTATCTTCAGGGTATTTGTCACCAATAATATTTGGTCCCCAACTATTAGAATGATAGTCATAGAATTGTCCAGGTTGGAAGGGACCTTTAAGATCATCTAGTCCAACCATCAATCTAACTCTGATAAAACCCATCACTAAACCATGTCTCCAAGCACTGTGTCAACCCACCTTTTAAATACCTCCAGGGATGGTGCCTCAACCCCTTCCCTGGGCAGCCCATTCCAAGGCTTAATAACCCTTTCTGTGTAAAAATTGTTCCGAATCTCCAATGTGAACCTCCCCTGGTGCAACTTGAGGCCATTTCCTCTTGTCCCATCACCTGTTTCTTGGGAGAAGAGACCGACCCCCCCTGGCTACACCCTCCTTTCAGGGAGTTGGAGAGAGCGAGAAGGTCTCCCCTCAGCCTCCTCTTCTCCAGGCTGAACAGCCCCAGCTCCCTCAGCCTCTCCTCACAAGACTTGTGCTCCAGTCCCCTCACCAGCTCCGTTGCCCTTCTCTGGACATGGTCCAGCACCTCAATGTCTTTTTTGTGGTGAGGGGCCCAAAACTGGACCCAGCCCTCGAGGTGGGGCCTCACCAGTGCCCAATACAGGGGGACGATCACCTTCCGAGTCCTGCTCACCACGCTGTTCCTGACACAGGCCAGGATGCCATTGGCCTTCTTGGGCACCTGGGCACACTGCTGGCTCATGTTCAGCCAACAGTCATAGGATCATAGCATCATTTGGGTTGGAAAAGACCCTTGGGATCATTGAGTCCAACCATCAACCCCACTCTACAAAGTTCTCCCCTACACCATATCGCCCAGCACCACATCTAAATGAAGCAAAGAAGTTCTTCCCCAGATCTCATCTCAATCTCCCTTCTTTCAGTGTAAAACCGTTCCCCCTCGTCCTGTGGCTCCCCTCCCTGATCAAGAGTCCCTCCCCATCTCTCCTGGAGCCCCTTTAGAGAGGGAAGGCCACTCCTATTCCCTTCATGCTTTAGTGCGCAGTAAAACCGGGAAAGGATGGGTACTCTTCCTGGGCCCAGGAGGGACGAGGCGCCCTGGGCACACGAAGGCCACACAGCCCTGAGGGTCCCGCCGCCGTCCCCCCCCCCTCACACCAGCACCGACGGCCGCGGCCCGACCCCTCCCCAACCCCTTCCACAGGCGGGGGAGGCGGGACGGGAAAGAGCCTGTTGGAGCGACCGGGGGATGCTGGGGGGGGGGAGACAAGCGTTGGATGCCAACACGGGGCGACAGCCCCGCTCCTCCGGCGGCGGGGATAGGTCGCGCCTACACGGCCCCCGCCGCCTCACGGCCCCCGCCGCCTCACGGCCCCCGCCGCCGGGCGCAGGCGCAGGCGCAGCTCCGGAAACGACATTTCCCGCCAGGCGCCGCGGCGGCTCGCGCAGGCGCGGAGGGGGGGGGGGGGGGGGGGGGGGGGGGGGGGGAAGCGCGGCGCTGCGGGGGAGGGGAGCGCTGATGCAAGAGGCGAGCGCGGCGGCCGCGGGTAACGGCTGACCGCGTCCCTCCGCTCCTTCCCCGCTCCGCACGCCTCCTTCACCGCTCCGCGCCGCTCCGCACCCGGCCGCAGCCATGTCGGGCGACGAGGTGAGCGACCCGGCGACCGCCCGCCCGCCCGCCCGCCTCGGGGGAGGCGGGCCCGAGGCCTGGGCTGCGGCCGCCGCCATGTGGGCGAACGGGCCTGAGGCCTGCGCCGGGCAGCGAGCGCGGCCTCCCTCCGTCCTGAGGCAGGGCCGGCGCCTCGCCGCTCCGGGGGTGCGGCGGCACCGGCTCTTGCCCCGCTCCCCGCCGTCCGTGAGCCGGGGAGGCCGCGGCCGCCTCCCGGTGCTTTGGGCGGAGGCCTGGCCGGGGGCTGGCGCCTTCTCCCGGAGCCTTCCCGGCCTCTGCGCGCCGCGGAGCCCCGCCTGGCCCGCGGCTGCGGTCTGGCTCCGCGTATCCTGGGGAGGCCCGACAGCGGCCCGGAGCTCCCCGTGTGCTGCCGGAGCCCGCCCGTGGCAGAGGGAGGGCCGGGGAGGAAGGCAGATTTCCCCGCCAGCCTTTCCCCGTCGTGTTTCGTGCTCTTCTAACGATACGTAGCGTTTAGTCACTTATCGCTCTCTCTTTCTGGAGCTTGAATATCTTGTCTTTTAACCCCCAGAGCTAAATAGCTACATCCTAACAAATGATAAGTTTGTTTTTTTCCGGATCCGATGGTGATTCCTTAGGCATACTTGAGGGAAGTAGGTGCATCTGTCTGAGAAATTTTTCAGGTGTTGTGGATGCCATGTGTTGGCGCCTGTACCAGCCTCTTCTCAATTGCTCTTATGGGGAAAGGGAAAGCTTTATGTGTATGAGGTTATAAGCACCCTGATGGATGACTGTAGCATGTGGGAAACTGCACTGGCTGAATCCATGAGTTGGCTGCTTTTGGTCTTGTATCTTCTTTCTGGCGTTGTTTAAAATACCTGTGTGGCTTGTTTGCTTCTGAGCAAAGTGATCGCTCTACCCTTGGAGACAAGCAAGTCATAATTTGTCCTATGTAACAAAGGAGAACTAATATAATCACTAATTATTTTAATGGTAGCTGAGACTCACTTACTCAGCTACTTTAACATCCAGAATGAATGTACTGCGTTTTTACACCTAATTATGTGCCTAGAACTGCAGTTCTAATACCTACATTCTGCTCTGGTTGCAGAAATTAGGACCCAGGAATCCATGCATCAGATGCTTTCTGTTTCAGGTGATCATAGCACCACAGAGCAGTTCATCTGGAGTTTCCTGGTTTGTATTTAGTTTAAGCGTCAGTAAAATTATTTTTCTTGCATAATGCAAGACATTGTTCTGACACAGAGGTAATATCCAGAATATCTGGTATAGTAAAGCTATATCTCTGGATTGCTTTATGTGGCAGACTGACAGAGAATAAAAATGATAGTAGGTATCGCAGTTGAACTATCGCTTTTAGAGCTTCTGGCTTGTGTGTGTGTGTGTGTGAGAGAGTGAGTGAGCGCACACCCTTCCACAACTTCTGTATATCTGATTGTTAGGAGCCAGGTAGTTTGTTATTAAGTTGGTGAAACTTTTTAAAGCCAATGATCTTATAAAGTTGATGAGGGTGAAGTCATGTGAAGACAAATTTGCACCTTAAACTGGGATAGACGTTAAAAAACTTTGTTTTGTTGCTTTGGACTGTAGCTTAAAAATATTCAGAGCTGTGTACAGAATGAAAGTCCCTGCTGCAAACATCTACTGTGAGTGCTGCCCAGAAGTGACACAGCAGAGGCAAAACAGGTCCTATTTGCAAGGGGAAGCAATCCATTAACATCAATTTACTTTATTGAAAACCCCATTATTTTTTTATATATATATAATCCTACTAGGTACCAAAAAGTTCTTCTAGATCTGTAGTTTTATGAAGCTTCAGAAAATTGTATTGGAGACTGCCGTGTTTTGAGCAGCCGGAGGGTTTAGGTGCAGATTGGTCTTAATGATTTTGCACTCCAGTGTAGACATCAGCTCAGTGTCATGTAAGGATTCCTGAACTAACTTAATCAGTGCAGGGTTGCTGTCTGCTTTGTAGACATGCCTGTGTTTATTCACACTAATGAAATAGGATTTATTTGTGACCTCTGAAGCATTTGCCACTGTCACAGCAGTTTAGAGTAATACTGGCTTCTGTCTTGAGAGTTGCATTTGGACTATGAAGCTTTGCTGCTTTCTGTTTCCCCTTACCCCCCCCCCCCCTTTCACTTTGTCATTTGCTGTAAGTCGGGATTTTGACTGTGTAGGAATTTGAAATAAGGAGTAGATATTTGGAACTGAATGTGAAAAAGAACTGTGTGATCTACAGAAGAGAAAACTCCATATGGGAATTTGGCTTTGAGAGCAGAAACAGGACAGAATTTATACCCATTTATGCACAGGAAAAGCATAGGATTTGGTGTATTTGGGCTGAGGCTGCAGTCCTTTCTGTATAGGGCATGCAACTTGGTGAGTTTTTCAGTGCTTAAGCAGTGCCCTAGTGCTTCAACTTATCAAACATACTGAAGAGAGAAAAGGAATTAAGAAATTTCTGAAATGTCTAGCTCAGAAAGCAAAACACAGAATAGGCTGGTTATCAGGCTGTTTAGTTTATGTTCTGATTTGTTATCGCCTGCGTGATTAAGCCTCCTGCTTAGTTTTTGTTGGAGCCCTTGATGAGCAGAATATTTCAGGCATAGACCTCTTTCTCAGGTTGTGGACCTCTTCAATTCGTTTCCTGAGAGCAGTTGGCATGTTATGACTAGGTCTAAACTTTACAGAAGCTTGGCTTGACCTGACGGGATGGATTGGACCTTCAGAGCAGTGCTCTCTTCAAGGCCAGCTACATAGTTTTAATGCTGAAAAAAATAATAATATCTCCTGCGTCCTTGTGTGTTAACTTCAGTTTAGTGTGATACAACTCAAGATACATTCTGTCTCTTGTAGACACAAGATACGGTTTGTGGTGGGTCAGGATGAAAGATGTCTTTTTCTTCGCAAAGGGAAGAGTGATTTGGGGCAGGTGGGCTGGTTCCTTCTTCAAAATTATTGCACCCAATTTAAACACAATCTTATCATGGGAAAACATAGGAAACTTCAGACATTGCAAAGCTGTTTCTTATGAAATGAGTCATGATCTCAGAAATGATGTTTATGTGCTTGTACCCAAAGCCGTGGACTCTTGCTGGTGCAGGCGGCTCTCCTTCTGTTTCAGCAGAGCCTGGAGGTTCCGAGAGGAAGCCAGCAGACAGTGTAACCGGTTGGGCACATTCCTTGATTACTGTGCATTACAAGAGCATGATTCATACATGTCTCTAAGCGTTGAGGGAGGCCCTCTGACAGAGCTTTTTTCAACATTGTTCCAGTGCAGTGTGTACGACTAAAGACACTTGAGCAGCTTGAAAGCCTCAAGCTTCACTGTCCCGAATATGTGGATGCTTTTGTGATGCTGTGCTTCAGACACCCACATGTGCAGCTTACTGCCTTTCAGTAGAGCCTTTATGAAACATATAAGTTCCAGAAAGTTGGAAGAATATCGCAAGAATATCATGTATAGGAGAATTAAGAAGTTGAGGAAAAGATTGCTCGGGGGGGGGAAGGAAATGGCCAAACTTGCAGAGTGTGACAAAACAAGAGGTTGGAGAACTGCTCCTTTGATGAAGTGGTGGTATTTTCATGAGTGAGGGTGTTCATGATGTGGGATTTTAACTATCTCTGAGAACACAGTTCAATGACTAGGTAAGAAAAACTGGAGAAAGAGTCTCATTAAGTATCTAAAATGGTTTCATGTATTAAATATGTACTATGGTGTGAAAGTATGGCCAGATGTTTGTAACAAAAGTGACCTATAGCTGTGATGTCAAACTTGGATTTTAAGTGAAAACAGGAAGAAGTGTTCCTGCGTTGGAAAACTGAAGAGCTTGTGTGTTAAATACTTCAGGTGTGCAGATGATGAATAGGTTAAAAGTGAGTTTTGGGGTTAGCACCTTTTCACAGTCAGACTGGGGGAACTAAGCTGCTTTGCTGGCTACAGAACTCATTAACAGCTCTTAATCACTTGGTCTTTAAGGTTCAGTTTCCCACTGTGAGGGAAAAGGATGAGACCTTTGCTGTTTCATAGTGTTGAGAGCTGATACAGTTCTTGCTGTATCACCAGCCCCTTCCATGTTTCTCCCTAGTCCAGAGCGTTCTTGTCGAGAGAGTTGTTGGTAAATCTTGCCTTTTAATGAATCTGGAAATTAGTGTGTCTCAGAAGTGGAAGTACAAAGTAAAGCTGATGTAATTGGGCTCTGTGTTATAGACGTGCATGAATTTTTTTCTGATGCTGAGTGTGGTTCACTGATTGCTTTGCATGGTCTTACTTCAAAATTTGAGTCCATAATGATAATGAAATGGAGAAGCAGCCGGTAGCTAGTCTGCCAGAGATTCACAGCTTTCGTACATTTTCAGCTGAACTACGACATAGATGGCAGGAAACTCAGACTGTGATAGGAAAAGTAACAGAAGCTCTAAACTGTCAGGCAGTCTGCTCGTGTGATCGGTCACATCAGTTATGCCCTGGGACAAGATAAATGATGTTTTTGAAAAAGCCTGTGAAATCACTGTTTTGAGTCAGCTCACTTCTATTACATTGTTACAGATCCAGAAAAATCCCTAGTTGAGATTGAAGCCAAGGAACAGTTTGGGTAACTGAAGGAACACTGAAAGAAACTTGAAGTTGTTATAAATATTAAACAGTAGGAGATTTATTATGCTGCTAAGGAACTCTTGACTTTTGCAGATGATTTTCGATCCCACTATGAGCAAGAAGAAGAAGAAAAAGAAGAAGCCCTTTATGTTGGATGAGGAAGGAGGGGACACGCAAGCGGAAGAGACTCAGCAATCAGAAACAAAAGAAGTTGAACCAGAGCCAACAGAAGACAAAGATGTTGAAGCAGACGAAGAAGACAGCAGGAAGAAAGGTAAAGTGAATCCACGTAGATAACTCTCAAAGGTAGTCCTGAATTTTGAGACTACAAACCTCATTTCAAGGATTTGGTATCACAGTGTGTAATGCTGGGGCTCAGGTTTGTTTAGAGGCTTGTGAATAATACTCTGCTGCCTGTTTGGAGGGTGTATTCTCCTGCCTGAAATCACATTCACAGACATTCAGCATTTATATGTAAATGCCACTTTCCTGCCTGACTCAGGGTCTTTTGTGTGAGACAATGAAGAGAGAAATCCCTGAAATAGTTAGCATGAAGTTCTATGTTTTATACATGCAATTGTTGCAATAATTCCACAATTATGGCTAGTTTTCATTTGAACAATCAAGCAATGGTGTGATAACAGAGAAATGGTTAAAAGGCTTCGAGTTTTTGGACAGCTGTGAATGTGATAACTAGAGTGTTCTTCAGCATCTTTCAGGAAATAAGCTTGCAATTGTGTATATAACCTTACTTTTTAAATTGAGGCCAATGTCATTTCAAGATGACCCGATTCAGGGAATCCTGTTAACTTCAATCCGGTTTGTTGATAAAATTGGCTTCTGCAGCAGACTATACCTTTCTACTGTGTTTTCATGTTTTTCAAGCATCTCTACTATAACTTCAAAGGCGGGTAGTTTCTCTCGTGCAGTAGAAAGAAAGATTAAGCGCTTAAAGAGTAAGAAAATGCAGTTAAAAGATGCAGATATTGTAAAATGTTTATCTGTAGGGGCTACAGCTAATTGCTTATTTCTTACTGTAATGTTTTGAAGATTTGGAGGTGAATTAGAAAACCTTACTGTCTAAAGTGTTTCTACAGTTACACTTCTTTTGGCAATTCTTTTATTTTTTTAGATGCAACAGATGACCTGGATGATTTAAATTTCTTCAATCAAAAGAAAAAGAAGAAAAAAACAAAAAAGATATTTGATATAGATGAAGCAGAAGAAGGTGTAAAGGTTTGTTTCCATAACCAGGCCATCTTGTCCAGGGCTGAAAACTTCCTTGCTTTCCTTTTTGGGTATTGGCAGGGCAGGAGTTGTTTCCAGTCTGTCGTGTCTTAGTGCAGTTAGTAATGAAACTGTGAATATGCAGAAATAGCAGTGAAACAGTGTCTTTCATATGTAGTAGGTTGTGCTGAACACATTGCTCCTGCAGGGCTTTTTTGCCCAGAAATGAAAATATCTAACTCAGCTGCACAGCAAGCAAGTAATTCTGCAATCTGTAGTGCGAGCTGACTGGCATGAAGGTTAGTTGTCTTCTGAGCTAAGAAAAATAAATGGATGTCAGAAGCCATGCACAGAATTGTCCTCTAAAGGCCAGCCCTTCAAATAAAGGGTATATATCTGCTAAGAAATCTGTTGTTACTGTGGTATTTTCTTTAGAAATGATTGGCTGCTGTTCTGTGTTCCAGAAGGTGTACAAGATACTTTTATTCTTCTCAAGTTTTGTTCCAAGTCATGTTTTTGTATCACGTGTCAATGTAACTGCCAAGCCCAGAGAGCAGGAGGACAGAGAGATGCTATGTTATATGTAATCCCCCTCTTTAGATTCTGCCTTCTGGGCAAGAAGATGTCCTTCTGCTCTGCCCTAGACAGGCAAAATGCTTACTTTGTGTTCTCTACATGTGCAGAATTTTGTTAACAAATTGGAGTAGCCACAGGTAGCTCAGCTTTGCCTTTCCTTATTGCCTGGCGTGTAGGGTCTTTTCTTCCCTTGTGTCCTAAAACGGCTGATACTTTTGGGCAAGTATAGTGTGACCTTGTGCTTGATCAGCCAGAAATTAGACCAGAAGATAAAAATCTAGCCCTGCTGCATGTAGTCATGCAGTGCTTTCTTCAACACACATTAGTTCCGTTCTGTTATGTTTCAGGATTGTGGTGGATGTTACTGCTATTCGTCTAGTATAGTGTGTTACTAGTGCTATTTCTATTACTATGCAGTGGAGATTGGGGTTTAATGCTGTAAACTGTAGTCTTATTATTTCTCTGCAGGACTTGAAAATTGAAGGAGATGTGCCAGAGGCGGTAGAACCTGAAGATGACCTTGATATCATGCTGGGCAATAAAAAGAAGAAAAAGAAGAATGTGAAGTTCCCAGATGAAGATGAGATGATGGAGAAGGATGAAGGTAAAAGTATAACCTGGCTCAATGAGATGTTGAAAGTGAAATACAGTCCATGTTGTAGGTGAATAAGTTCTGTTCAAGTGCCTTTTTTGTTTCAAATTTCATTTTGTTACCTTTACGACTGTATTATTTGTCAGAAAAATTTTCTGTAAAAGCACTGTATAAATTTGCCATAAGTGCTGGTGTCCCTCATAGGCAGACAAACAGAGAAGAGTTTGTCTCCATGCGTTTGTGGAATCTTCTTTGATACACTTTTTAGGAATGGTGTGAGCATGCGGTTAAAGACTGTTTCTTTTCTTAATGAATCCCAAACAACTTTCTTTGCAGCTTTTGAAGATGAAGATAGCAAAAAAGATGATGGAATTTCTTTTAGCCTTCAGTCAGGACCTGCATGGGCAGGCTCAGAAAGGGACTACACATATGATGAGGTAATGTCCGAAAGGCTTTTAAAAAACATTTTCCATGTTGATGTGCATCAGTAGCACAGGGCCTTATGCTCGTATGTCCTATTTCTAACAAAATTAAAGGACTTGTAGTCAGAAGCTTATAAAAAAAAATGACAAAGCACACCTTCTATCAGTTAATTTTCATACAGGGCAATATTAGTGATAATTAAAGCACCTCTGCAAACAGGCTGAGGTACTTGTAGATCATGAAGTATACCCTTGTGGAAACAGCTTTTATATTTTGCATTTTTCAGAACACTCTTTTTTTGTGTGTGTTCAAAAGCATATGGGGAAATGTTCATGGGCAAAGACAGTCTAATATTCATTGTGAATGCTGTTTCAAATTTTTTTCGAAGTGATGTCCTTCGTTTGAGAAATGCAAGATATTCGTGTTGATGTGAATCCCTTCTTTTTGCAGTTGCTCAATAGAGTATTTAACATCATGCGAGAGAAAAACCCGGATATGGTTGCTGGAGAAAAACGAAAATTTGTCATGAAGCCTCCACAGGTTGTAAGAGTAGGGACCAAGAAAACATCTTTTGTCAACTTTACAGATATCTGCAAATTGTAAGTTTTCTCTTCAGATTTCCTGGGAGCGGCAGATAAATGCCCTTTTCTCTGCTGTTGGCTGTGGTGTTGAATGCATGTTTTCTGGCAAAAGGCTGTGGCAAACCAGAAGTCAGTTGAAAGCTATTTAAATCATACTGCTGTTTCAATCCTCTACATTTTTTCTGTGAGAAGATATTTATGAAGATGATTCACTGGGATAATTTCTTATTTTATTCTTAAATTATGAAAATGGTAGGCTTGTTACATTCAGTCCTCATGGATTGCAACTAAACCTATTGCTTTTGAGTTCACTGGCTTCTGTAAAGCCTGCAGTTGGGTCACCAGTGATATTTATTAGCAAGTCTTGGTCAGGGGTATGGGGGAAGTTCTTTCTAGTCTGAGTTGACTACAAAGAGTATTCTCTTGGTAAATTGTATGGGGTTCGGTAACATTTTCCACTGTTTTCTGCAGTGCTTTCTATGTATTTATTATTTCTTGTGAAGACAGTTCTATTCTTTGTGGGCACTTGGGGGAATGCATATCTGATTTGTTTCAGAAAACAGTCCTGGTGAAATCATACTGAGGATCTGGGTAGTATACTAAAGTGAATTTTTAATGGTAGCTTGAAACACATTTTCAGGGACTGGTGAGGAGATAGGAAAATAAGAATGGAAAATCTCAACTAGAAAACTTATTTTCAGTAGTTACTCTAATTGTGAGTTTGGTTTGTGGGGGGATGCTGGGGTGGTTTTTTTGTGTTCCCAGTCATTGTCTGCCTGAGCTCTTTGGTGCAGACCCTGTGGCAATGGTTTTGCCACTTTTAAACTTAGTAATTTAAGATCATTTTAACCTGCCAGTCCTGTATGAATATCGAATTTCTCTTAAGGGGGGAGGTTAAACATATCCTTACTTTATTTTTAGATTACATCGTCAGCCAAAACATCTTCTGGCATTTTTGTTGGCAGAATTGGGTACAAGGTAAGGCTACTGGGCTACATATGTAGGAAGCTGTGGCAACATAGTTGACATCTGATCAAAAAATAAAATCCTTGGGTTTAGGTCTGTTCATATGTGCTTGAAAATCAGGCTTTTCTTCCCTGCACGTAGATGTGCTGGGGGATTGAGAGATACAGTCTTGGGGAAAAGAAAAGAAAAATAAAACTATTCAACTCCAACTCCCATCAGAATGGCTAGGAGAGGGTTTTATTAGTTGTATTACACCTTACTAGGGAGTTGTCTTGGTCACTTCTGTGAGATAAGCAGGTCTTAATTCTCAATTCTGTAAAAGTTCTTATGTTTGGGTAACTTAAATCTGAGGCTGATCTCTGCCAGAGTTTGCTTTTACTGCAAACTGAGGGGTTGTGCTTGGGCAAAACTTCCTGTAGGTTTTCAGACACCTTCAGAATTTTCCATTTTTTTCCACAAAGTAGTTCTGGCTTACTCTTATCTTGAAGAATGCATCGTTATTTTGCTTTGTGTTCCTGACTTGTTTTAATGCTTGATGTCTTCTGCAAATCAAATACTTAATTTTTCTTTTAAATTAGTGGCTCAATAGATGGTAACAACCAACTTGTAATCAAAGGAAGATTCCAGCAAAAACAGATAGAAAATGTCTTGAGAAGATATATCAGTAAGTATAACTCCCCTTCCCCATGACAGATTTCTCTCAGACCCCTTTTGATGACCAGTGGCCGACGTATGGCCCACGTGTGTGTGGGCTGTGGAGGTTCTGTGCTAAGGAACTACGACTTTGCTGCAGTTTTATAATGGAATAATGCACCTACCCGTGGTTCTACCATGGTTATAATAAGCACATAAGGCATACCCTGTCCTGGCACTAAAATATGCCAAGGAAAACAGTAAGAGCATTTGAGAGTTGCTTGTTTTCGTCTGACTTCTTGGCTTTGAAGACTGTGGAAAATAACAGTAATCATTAATTTTAAACTCTGTTGTACACTCTGATTAATAAGTACAGTGTGCCTACTGCTGGTCAAAGGACTCGCAGATTATATGTAGCAAAAAATACTGCTTTAGTGTTGTGTGTGTACAAGAGCTGCTGGTATCTGGGAATGCTGTTTCAGCAGAGGAAGTTATGGAACACCAGTGGGAAGTCTTAACCGGTGGTTACTATTTTTAAAACCCCGGTGTCAGTGCATAACGTGCCGTATGAAACCTAGTCTTAATTAACCTGGGAACTGGGGAGAATTTTGGGTTGCCTCAACCTCTGTCGTTTTACTATTAAGCCGCTTCTAAGTTGGTAGATGCATTTGAATAGCCTTTCGAGACAACTGTTAAACTGGAGGCTGAGGAAGTGGTGATTTGTTTGCTGATAATGCATTATCTTTTAACTGTGACTTCATTCCTTTCCTGCAGAGGAGTATGTCACCTGTCACACCTGTCGGTCACCAGACACGATCCTACAGAAGGACACCAGGTTATATTTCTTGCAGTGTGAGACCTGCCACTCTCGCTGCTCCGTTGCCAGCATCAAAACTGGTTTCCAGGCTGTCACAGGCAAGAGAGCACAGCTCCGTGCCAAAGCTAACTAGTTTGCTAATCAACACTGGATTTTGCAAAGTGTTCTGGGGAGATATGACTGGACAGGTTTACAATCGGAATGGATTTACCATTGTATTAAAACAAGATTGTAAAAAACGACAAGAAATTTGGCTTTTGATTGATTGGTCTGTGAAATCCTTGCAAGATGCAGATCCTCAAGCTGTTCACATACATTTGCTCATTGAATATATTTTACCAACTGTAAGGAACGTGATGGGAAAGGAGGTGCTTTTTAATCCGTTCAAACTTCTGTAAAAGACAAGATAAATTAAAGATACTATAACAGTGAGTGTCTTTGATTTGGATTTTTCCTTCAGTTTCCTCTTTACACAGTTCGTGGGAATGGTTGGCTTCTTGTTCTGCAGATCATGTCACTGAACTATGTCCACGACCCAGAATAAAAGTTTAAGATAAAGGTTATTTTGCTTTTATGTAACAAGCTTATTTTTAGTTAGGCTGTCATTAACCAGAGAAACCAGTCACAAAGTCACGGGGATGATACACCAACACGAGAAGGGCTCATGCTTTTATTGCTACATTTATATGGGAAGGTACTTTGCACAGAAAGTGACATCAGGAGGTGTTGGTAGTGCTTAATTGGGCAGAATGGAGCTCTGAGAGCGTTCAGACACCATATTGATGCTGAATCTTAAACTAGAGTCATTCAACTGTACTGTAAGCTTTCATAGCGTCGTAATACTAAATTTTGCAATTTCTAATAGAGAAATGTTTATATTTCTGAAGTCCTGCACTCTTCACCACTTTAAAAAGAACCTAACTAAATGCAGCCAAGAAAAAAAAAAAAGATTAAGGTAACATTATATGATGGCTGCAACACACTTTCTTATAGAAATCTTGAATTTACAGAAGATACTGCCAAGTAATTAACACAGGATGCTCTTTGATCGTAACGCGCACTTCTCTAGCGGTCAGTATCGGTGATATCTCGGGGACACCCATAGTGCTGTCCTAACGAGTTTGTCCTAGTGCTGTAGAAATTGTGTTACAGCTGCCGAAGTACAAAGATGCAAATGGGGAATGTAGTCTCTCCTGAGTACTGTAAGGGAGGGGAAAGTTTTCATTTAATTGCCAAAATGGCCTGGGGTGAGGATAAGGTGTAGTAGCTCAAACCCTGGGCATCCATCCCTGTGGGAAAGGAGAGTCCCCTCCTCCCTGGAGAAATGGTGATGGTTCTGAATGCAATTCATCAAATCACAGAAACTGAAGGGTTTCTACCTAAAGTTTTAATCCTTGTATGTATGTTAACACAGAACACGGTCTCGCTGGGAAGTCACTCACTTGCTATTTGAAAACTTGACAGTGCTGTAAGGCAAAAATTAAGGTTTTATGGCCGGTTTCTTCAAAGCATTTTGGATTTCAAGTGAGCTATGACAAATGTTGGATGTATCTTTGAGTGAATAAAGCCAGGATCAGTGCCTCTTGTAACAGTACTGTTGTAGTCTTGTTTTTTCCTCTAGCAAACAGGCATTCTCCTCTTGGAAGTAAAACTTTTTGGAGAAGTGCTAGTTGCCTTTTTGTTTCAGTGACTTGCTGTTGGGACATACTGAAAGAGCTGGAGAACAATGCCACTTTCTAGTTTTAAATGCTTACTTTTTCCTGGATTAAATATTTTTTAACGTACTTTAAAATAATACAGTATGGCCTTGAGCTGGTGCTTTATTTTAGTGCATTAAATACAAAGTCTGACTTCGGTATGTTTGCATCAGAAAGATGAAGTTAATAAAGAAATAAATGATTGCTCAAGCTCATCATCTATGAGCTCTCTTGGCTCATGGGAGCTTTATAGATGTATTTGGAGCGTGCGCATGAAATTCTGAAAGCGTTGGTTTTGATGACTCATAGTTGAGTGAAACATGTTGAGCTGTAAGCTCTACCTGTGGAATAACCTCAGTGATGTATGAAGTGTCTTGTGTTCCTAGGAGCAGATATTAGTTATTTTTTAAAAACAAACAACTTCCAGTGTACGCTCGGAAAGGAGTACAGTCAGCCCTAAATTTTGTAGGAGCATAAATATCTCTTTCTGCCTGTAAGGCTGATGTAAGTTTGAAGTGCAGTCGTGTTGAGAGGCAAAACCAGAGTTTTGTATTGAAGATAAATGCGACCAGGCGGCCTAAGGGTGGAATTCTTCACAGAATAAGGTGGTAGCTTTGCCGTGGCTCTGCGTGCAGGCATGTGTTTAGAGGCAGACAGAACTGTGTTTCTACCTCCTTTTTTCTCCCTGAGCTGAAAACGGGCTGTGTGGTGCTGATGGAGATGCGGGAACTGGATTTTTTTTATGTACTGAAGGACTTTGGAGGAGCCTGGGTGCTTACAAAGAGCCTGGCGATGCAACCAGTGGCTCCTCTCCACCGCTCTGACTGTGCCCGGGGTTCTCTTAACGTCTCCCAGGCATCCAAGCTGTGGCAGGTCTGTTCCTTTCTAGCAGCAAAGATGCAACGCATTTCCCAGCCCAGAATGTGCAAAAGAACATCTGTTGAGACTTGTCACTGGAGATGTGTTAGAGCCGCACAGAGGCCGTGTCACTGTCACTCACCCTGAAGTGGACTGATAGCCTTGTGAGAAGAATGAGCTCTTTATTGTGCCAGGTAAATGCTTTTATCTCCATTGTGTCGTTGAGGGGTTGGAGCTTAAAGGGTTGGGTGGCCTTGCTCAGGTCACCAAAGTAACCACTAAAACAGAATCTCCTTCCCTGGTCAGTGTAGACACAGTGGGATCCACTGCCTTCAAGGTGGTGTGGTTCTGCTCTGCTGAAATAACATTATTACGAAAAGAAGTGAAATTAAACTCTTTTATGGAAGCTTCTGGCCAGAGCTAGGATTTACTCAAAGCAGTAGTATTTTTATAACCAGAAACAGTGTAAAGAAGAAGTGTTTATTAAATGCTTCTGCTAAGAGGAGCGAGGGTTCCTGGTGAGTGCTGTGCACAGGTCACCATGCAGAGGTGTCCTCCAGATGCACACCACAGCCTCGGATCCTTCCTTGGTCTCTGCTGATGGCCACCTCACAGGGAAACTTGGCCACCTGCGATTATTGTAAGCCAGGAGAAGAAAAAAGCAGGGTTTACAAAGCTGCTGCTGGAAACGGGGCACGGTGTGTCACGAATCGCATGGGATGCTCTGGTGTAGTCGAGCGAAAGCACGAATTGTGGTGTCTGGTGGAGGAGGCACAGAAATAGCAACAGCAGGAAAGCTCTGAAAGTCAAGAGAATGCAAAGTTGAGTGTGATGCTGGCAGCTAAGGCTCATTAGAACTTACCTGCTAATCTTTTAAATAACACTTCTCCAGCTCTCTGTTCTGCTCGGTTTTCCCCCAGAGGTTTATTCCAGGTGACCCGAGTATCCAAGCAAGCCAGGGGACAAGCTTTGGGAAGGAATTGAAGGCAGATCTTGAACAGAAAACAGCAGCTGCACGAGAGTCACCAGTTCAGCTTCAGCCTGTATGGACAGGGAACTGCAAAGCCACGCTGGCTTCCAAAATAATTGCTTGCTTTTTCTGTTTTTTAACTTGATTTTGCCATAGTAAAGGTTAGTCCCATGTAGCAGAATGTAATGTTCTGTAGCTTTCCATCTGACAAGTGGCTTCCCACCAATATGTGGGTTTGCCCCCTGGTTGTTCTGGTGCAAGCTCTTCCCTGAGGGGGAATTCAGGTATTTCTCGCCCCTGCCAGAGGCAGGACGTGGCTGTGGATGGGCTGTGGGTAGTGTAACCCTGGCTGGTAAATCTGGGATCACTTACCTTCCTTCTGAGCTGTCCTGTTAACTTGTGTTTTTCCAGCCATCAAGCTCACCCTTCCCTGGAAACGTGAAGGACTCCAAAGATGGGAAAACAGGCAGTTCAATTTCCCTGGAAGGAAACTGGCCAGAAACAGCCTGGTTAGAGACAGTGATCAGGTGTCAGGACAAGCCTCTCCTCATGAAAGCCTTCAGGGCTTTTCCAGCAGTGCAAAGGGCTGCAGCTGAAGTCTGCAGGAGTTCCCACAACGTTCCTGGGGGTGGCCTGGGGTTAGGTTGGACCTTTATGGCTCTACCTCACCGCCTGCTTTCTGCGTTTTGGCAGTTAACCGAAGTCTCGGCTTGCTCTGCTCCCAGGTGTATGTTGGCCTCGGGAAAACTCTAATGGCTCTAGTTTGGGCTAAGAGCTAAAAGGATTTTGGATAAGGAATAAAATCCTATGGCAGAGAAGGGAGCACAGATCCACCTGCCTTTTCTCCCAGTATGGCTTCGAATGCGGAGGAGCTGATGGAGAGGAGAGGTTGCTTTGATCCTAATCAGCTGCTTAAGTGATCTCATTACAGGAGGAAGAAAAAGGCTTTTGAGGGAAGATACTACTTGAAATTGTGGAATCCTAAAGAGAAACAGGTTTGAGGGTTCTTGCTGATCTTTAAAACGTGCTGTCTCACCTGTAAAAGCCTCTGGCTTGAAGAGACCTCACACGGTTCCAGTCCTTCGGCTAAGCAATCCAGTATTTTCAGCTCTTTCTATAGTCGTTAATAAAGACAGGGAAGTGCCTCCAGAGGCGACTCAATCTCTTAGTTTTTAGAAAGAGCCTGGGCAGTCTGTGCTTTTGCAGGTGCTTCACCGTAGATGAATACAGGTAAGATGTACATACATATTCACACAAGTGTACATATATGCACTATACATTCTTACATATTTTGTATATAAGAATATGGCTGAACTTGTGCTGTTAGTCTCTGGCACAAGCCTAAGGGAGGAACTGTATTTCTTCATAGAGAAGTATGGATTTAAGCTGGTCCTGGGAATGCATTGCAGCCTGATGGACGTGAGGAACTGACTTTTCCTTGCAGGAAGGAAAATACTTCCTCACTTCCCTTCCCACTTGTGTCTGTAATGCCAGGCTCGTCCCCTGCTGTGTGAGCTTGCATTTCATCCTTTTTCCTTTTTGCTTATTGCAGACAACTGCATATTTGTGAAATGAGACAGTCGTAACTTTACATCTGTGTTATTAATCATTCTTCTGCCAAATACCCAGCAGAAATTGGGGGGATTCCTCCCTCCGCAGCCCCTTGCATCCTCCGTAGCAGCTCTCTGTCCTTAGAGTTTTCTAACTTTTCTAACAGTTTTCTGGCTTTTCCTAACACAGAAGCAGCTTCTTTAATTCAACATTCTGTATTAAAGCAAATTTAAAAAAATTCTTTAATTTGACATTCTGTGCTTCTTTCCCCAGCCTCGCTCACTGCTTTGAGTGATTGTCCCATAGGTTTCGTGGTGGTCTTTCTTCCATGTGGAAGCGCTTCCCTTGGAGTGGAGTGGAGCGCGACCATGGGACTCTGATGGCAAACCCTAATTGTCACCAGTGTTAGGTCACAGCTGGATCTTGTTGCTTCTAAGGTGGTCTTATAGTCCTCTTCTGATAATACTCATTCTCATTAAAAAAGGAAAAGAAAAGGGAGTTTTATTGCCTTTGTTATAGGGAGAAAAGCTAGATGTTATTTATTTTGATAGCAAGGCACAAAAAAACAAGTAAAAGAAAAAATTTTGGGTTCTTTTTAGCTTTGCGGACTGTGATGTCTTTCTGTACTGCTCAGGGTCCTCAGAGCCTGCTTTTGTTCAGCACCAAAATAGCTTTTTCTTCCACCATGAACATGAAAAAAGAAAAAGTTCTGGGAAACATGAGCTCATTTAAAATAAAGCTTAAAATGTTTTTCTTCCCCGCATTGTCTCCACGCTTTCTGACACCCTCAGACAATGGGTTGCTTTCCTACCCGTCCCAGCCAGCAGGGAGGATTGTGTTTCCTCCTTTCTTCTTCTGAAGGAGCCTTGCAAAGATCTCTTGGGTTCTTTTTGAAGTGGTTATTTAGGTTTGAGGCTGTGGTTGCCACTGAGATTTCCCTGTTAGCGAGAGGCTGCTCGGAGCTGGCCATGTGGTCTCAAACTTCTGTTTTTTTTTTCTGTACATGACAGTTTGTTTTTAATTCCAGACCTACTCTACTTTCTCAGATTCATTTAAGCTGTGTGCTGAAGCACATTGTTTCCCTCTACACTTTGTTCTGGATGAGGGAGGTGGCCATTAGATCCTGCCCCCGACCAAGAATGTACTTGGGCTTGGAGAATGAGGAGCGTGCTGGGGCTGGAGCTCCATCTGCACCTCGTGGAGATGCTGCGGGTGGAGAGGAGTCTTCTGAGCTGGCCAAAATCAGGAGACAGGATGCTTTGGCACTTGTGGATATGAAGAGGATCTTCTGACAAGGCTAAGCTGGAGCACGTGGCGAAGACCAGGAGTGGATGTCCCAGCTGTGCTACCCTTCTCTCCCCAGATGGCTCGGGATCACCCAGCAGAAGGCAACTCCAAGCAAACATGGGGGGCGCTTGCAGCGTTGTGGCTCCGAGCCCCTCCTGACGGGACTGAGCCCCCCTCTGTGGCCTGAGCCCCCCTGGGCTGGCATCTCGTGTCTTCTGCTTGCCACCACGGCACTCCTGCTCCTGCCGTTTCACCCAAGATGGATCTGCGGTCGTGCCCGTGCAGCAGAGAGCGGTTCTGCTGGGAAGGTTGAAGGGTTCTTGAAGATAGAAGGGAAATCGTAGGTAACAAAAAAATAAGGCTAAATTTAATGCATAGAAATAACAAAAGTTGAGGATTGGGCGAGTGAGCCCAATGTAAAAGCCATGGAGGAAAAACCGAAGAAACGCAATCAGAAAGGTATCGATATGTGTGTGCAGAGGCACTGGCTCTGGGTTAGTATTCCTCCTGTCCTGAAATATTGTTGTTTCAGAGCTCTGCTGTTAAAAAGGTGGTTTTGTATATTGGATTTACCTTTCTAATTTGGGTTGCAGTGCCCAGTGCCCCGCGCTCTGCCTGGTATGCACTGGAGGTATTCCAGAAGAGTTATATTCCCGGTGGGTCCTGTGTATCCCCAGCCTTGTGGGTTGAAATGGTGCTTCAAAGGAGTCAAGGAGGAGGCGGAAGGGAAGAGGGGAGCGCTGTGAGGAGCGGAGCTGGTGGGACGAGGCAGAGATAGGAACTGACACAGTGACAGCCCGTCCCTCTGCGTCCCCATCAAGTGCTCTGCCAAGCCACTGCTACGGCCACTGATGTACAAAAGGGATTAGGCTATATATACTATATATACTCTTTTTTTTTTTCACTGGTGCTGTCTGTATCTTTTATATCTCTGCTTATAAATTAGGATATGAGCAGGGGTTTTCCATTTCTAAGTTGGGTTGCTCTTTGCTGTCATGTTCTTAACCGTTTCTGTACTGGCTCGAGTCCAGCAGACTCTTTGAGCTGGTCCCGCTACGTGTTTAGCAGTTTTCCAAGGCGGACGTTCTCTGGATGCAGCCAGTGGGTGATGAGTAGCAAAGGTGCTAAGTTGAGTATCGAAACGCAAAGCCCATGCTGTTAAGATAGCTGCTGGCTGCTCTTTGGGAGGACACGGGGCTCTCCCCTAGGTCTGGGCTGGAAAGGCAGGCAGCCTTGCTGCTCCTTTGCCAATGCCGTTATTTATTCTTTGGTTAGAAAGGAGCAGAGATCTGTCTTGGAGTGGAAAATGATTCCACAACAAAAATTACGTGGGAAATGGTCTCTATTAGGATATCATAGAAAGAAAATTATGATGTGGGAAATGGTCTTTACTATGATATTGAGGAAAGACAGCATCATACTGCCTATTTTCAACATAAATATTTATAATTTGCTGAAAAACCTGTCTTTTACTAGAAAAACAGGTGAAATGATGGCAATAAAACCAGGATTTTTTGTTCTTTACAGTGAAGTGATGCGAAAGACAGAAATAGTCTTAAACCCTCGACAGATGAGACGTACCTCCTGCAGGTGGGTGCTATGGGGTTTGCCCGGGCTGGTTCTGGATTGTTTCCAGCCAGTTTCGGTACCTCACTCCCAGAGTCAGTGCAGGTTTGGTGTGCTCTGCCGCTGCGGAAATGCTTCTCCTTCTGAGGGAATAATTCAGATCCATTAAGGCATGAGCTGGAAGGGCTGAGGAGCAGCTGCAGAAGCAGTTACGGATTTTTTTCTTTGTGTCAGTATGTTAAATGAGTAGAGTGACGGGTTGTGATCTGGGGTGATGGAAAACATATGTTGTGCCAGGCAGGAAGAGTCCTGCTTGTGTGTTGCCTGTTGCTACCCCACCAGACACCCCTGTTGTCTTCCCTGGCTTCCCTCTTCCCAGTAGAGCAACTGGGTGAGATAACCAGCCCAGTGAAGATGGGTGGTTGGGTGTTGTTCCACCCCAATGGAAAATCGCTCCTCGAATGTATCGCTACGTTTTTCTGCAGATGGGTACAATTCCCAATGGACCATCGTTTTTGATTCATCGAGGACCAGATTTCTCCAAAGCTTTTAGCACAGCTCCAAGTGTCAACATCCACAGCTGCGATATGTTTTTCAAAAGAACTCAACACCCAGAGCAACGAGTGGTTTTGAAAGCTGGATCTGGAGTGAATTAGAGAAGCCAAGTACATCTTTTGTCCTTGTTTTTGCTATTGAGGTTCTGAAACATTTGACTTTTAATGGTGGTTTTGCGGCATCGGCATTGTTCATCTCAGCCATGTTTTGGGCCACTTTCCCACCAGACGTCTCGTTCCCCGCGGAGGCAATGCCGCTCTGATCCTGGTGCTCCTGCCGGCAGCGTTTCTTCTGCTGACCAGGTCTGGGCTCCACAAGCTGGGGAAAGGTCCCGGGGCGGTGAGGAAGGAAGAGATATTTTTATGATGGCCTTGTCAGGAAAATTATGTCACGTATGTGCCAGGTGACGGTGAGGCCTTGCTCAATCAAGGCATCCTTGTCAAAGGAGGTGATTCTGCCCCTCTGCCATGGTGAGACCCCACCTGGAGCACTGTGTCCAGCTCTGGAGTCCTCAGTAGAGGAAGGACATGGACCTGTTGGAACGGGTCCAGAGGAGGGCCTCAAAAATGATCAGAGGGATGGAGCACCTCTCCTGTGAAGACAGGCTGAGAGAGTTGGGGGGGTTCAGCCTGGAGAAGGGAAGGCTCCAGGAAGACCTTAGAGCCCCTTCCAGTCCCTAAAAGGGCTCCAGGAGAGATGGGGAGGGACTCCTGATCAGGGAGGGGAGCCATAGGATGAGGGGAAGAATTTTACACTGAAAGAGGGGAGATTTAGATGAGATATTAGGGAGAAATTCTTTGCTGTGTGAGTGGTGAGACCCTGGCCCAGGGTTGGAAGGAACCTTTAAAGACTATCTAGTCCAACCCCCCTGCCCTGGGCAGGGACACCTCCCACCACACCAGGTTGATCCAAGCCCCCTCCAACCTGCCCTTGAACCCCTCCAGGGATGGGGCAGCCACAGCTTCTCGGGGCAACCTGGGCCAGGCTCTCACCACCCTCACAGCAAAGTTCTTCCTAAGAACTCATCTCAGTCTCCCCTCTTTTCAGTTTAAAACTGTTCCCCCTTGTCTTATGGCTCCCCTCCCTGATCAAAAGTCCCTCCCTGGCTTTCCTGGAGCCCCTTTAGGGACTGGAAGGGGCTCTAAGGTCTCCCCGGAGCCTTCTCTTCTCCAGGCTGAACCCCCCCAACTCTCTCAGCGCCTCCTCCCAGCAGAGGGGCTCCAGCCCTTCCAGCATCTCCATGGCCCTTTGCATCTTGGCTATCTTGACCATGCTTGCTTGGAGGCTTCTTTGCAACTAGTTTGGGTTAATCACTGGGACCATGGGCCCAGGGAGGGGGTGGAAGCTGGTATCCATAGGAAGCTGTGTTTGCTTCCTATGTGTGAATCTGTGTGAACCCTCTCAGACCTGTCAGAGACAATAACCCACCTGCTAGGAAGTAAATTTGGGCAATGAAAAGGTGCTGAACTTGAGGGTTTTCTGGCTACACTGGTGCAGCCTGTCCATACTGGTATGTGCCCATCCTCGATGAGTACACGAGCGGTGCCGGTGGTGAGGGGCTTAGTGCAGGAATGGCTGCTCAGACCCCTTTGCCAAACACGTGCAAGGATTTCAGGTATGGCTGAGTCCTTTTGGCATCGGATCATCCCCATCCCAGGCTTGGGTATGTTTTTGTGGCAGAGGATGGACAGACTCCACCAGGAGCTCTTGGGCTTCTTGCCCACGTCTCCAAATGTTTCCACAACTTTCTTGAGATGGGGAAAAACATGGAATTAAATCATCTCCTGCAGATAATGGGAAGACAATGCTGGAGTGATGTGACAACTGTCACAGAGGCAGCAACTGGCTTTTACAAATTCCCTGAAGAATGGGTCCTGTTACAGCTGCAAAAATGAAAGTATTTCCAAGGCACTGCATGGACTTTAACTGTGACGCTCATTACAGTTGATGGGATTTATTGAAGTCAGTGGGGGTTTTTGTTGCATCTCCTCCTGACTCACACAGAATGCAAGATTATGGGTGTTTTGGCCCGACAGACAGTCTTTCCATTTCCAGAAGTATACAAAAGGAGGATGTGGGACTGGATAACCCTGCTCTATTCCTCTAATGACTGCCGAGGCCAGCGTATGGAAAAGCAAAGCACCAAAACTTCCTGCGATTCCCACCCAGCGCAGAGCATTTAAGCCCAAAGTTTGTCGGCCACTTCACACATTTCATGTTTCCTTTGCAGAGGTGCAGGTTAGGCAGTGGGGACTGAGACCTTTGGGTTTGTTTCCAATGAAGATCACCCTGATGTTGCCACCAAACGCAGATGGGATGGCAACAAGCAGAGCAGCAGATGGGAGAAGCCAAGTGAGGTCCTCGGCACTTGGTAACGACATCTTGCCTTGGTGGGTGGTAGGGAAAGGCTTTTAAAAAAGTATCTTTTTTTCCCAGTTCACAATATGGAAACTGCATGTACATTCATTTGAGTTCCTCAGTTTATCTTGATTGTTTCCCTTCAGAACATGAAGATGTTGGATTGACTGTTGCTGGGGAGAATGGACTGGCCCAACCTTCATCTTCCCATGTCCTAGCAAGGCAGGGAGTGACTCTATGGGGATCTACTGGGTCATGGAAAAGGAGGTTGGGTACATGAAGGGTGAGACCCCTTTATGTTCGTTCAAGAGCTAATGGGTTCTGATGGATCTTTTTGTGTCGTGGATATTTAAAATGTCTTGGGGAGGACCACACATCTTTCTGTTAGCCAGGACAAGCCCAGTGATGGGGCCTCTGATCTTCCCTGCAGTCTGTTCCCTGGTGAAAGCAGAGTGTGGCTTGGGCTGGGTGTAAGGATGAGGATGGATGGGCTGTGGTTATGCTCTGAGCAGGCAACACCCCACACTGTGTCTCACGTGTGTGTTCATGCTTGGAAAGATGGGATGGGAGAGTCAGGGAACAGGAACTGTGATCAGGTGTAGATTTAAACAGCACTGATGGCTTTGTCTGCACTGTGTGTGGCCGGAGTCCTTAAACATCGATAGCCCATGTGCTTTCACCTGCCTCTTTCTCCAGAGCTCTGCCTCATGCCCCTGCAGTGGGCTGCCTTTTCCCCTGCCCTCCCTCGCTGTTGCCAGGAGAACATTGCTCAGAGGACAGTGACACCTCCTCTCCCTCTGCTCCACTCTTGAGGGACCCATTGAAATCATAAGGAAGCTTTGCAGCAGGCAGCTTTGAAGCTTCATGGTCTCAAGGAGTGGAAGGGAAGGAGTGGCGTGTGTTCCCTTTCCCATCCCACTGAAGAAAATCTGGATGGTCATGTACAGAACTCAGTAAGCATGAAAACCCCAGAACTCATTTTATTGAGGCCCCGTCTATGGCCAACAGCAAAGATAATTGCCATACAGGGGCCTACATGAGAGCTCCCAAAGTCCCCCACTCTCCTTCCCAAAATAATTAACAAAATATAAACATTTTTTTTTCTAGGAGACCTCAATCGTCCTCTAATGGCCTGAACCTGATGAGCTGCAATTACCTGGCCCTGTCCAGGGAAGCTCTCTGTCCTACTCCGAGGCATTGGGCCATGGTCACTCCCAGAGCTCAACAGACCTAAGGTTGGGTTGATGTTGATCTTCTTGATCAACGTTCTGACTTGCTTTTTTGAATTGTTCCCCCCATCTTTCTTCCTTCTTTCCAGCCACACATCCAGCCATTAATCTGACCATGCTGCTTTCCTCATCTTGAAATGAACTGGTGACTGATGGAAGGATGGATGGATGGATTGATGGAAGATGTTCAAGCATCCGCAGGACTCACCATGAACTTGAACAGAGACAACAGGCAGCTTTGCTCTCCAGTGCTGGAGGATGGCTCAGACCAGGCTCAGCAGACAACCTTCTAGGACTGGGAACTTAAAAAATGCATTTAAGGTGTGGTAGGAGCTTGCTTTTCCTTCTGTGGTCACTGGTGCCCTCCAGACACAGCTCAGGTGCCGACCGTGCCTGGGTTTGGATGATTACTCCAGTGACCACGTGTACAGACGGCAGCACGGTGTGAGCATTGCTCTGCTGAGGAAGGGGTTGGGGAAATGGCCAGAAAAAGTGCTTAAGGAGTATTTATTAGCACCGTTGGCTTGTGCAAACTGGAACAGCAGCCTCATTTTTCCACTCTGTCATGAGCTGGACCAGCACAAAGTCCAGAGATTAAGGGTCTGGATTTGTCTCCTGCATCAAATGAGTTTCCAGGCCTCCAGAGAAAAAGTCCGAGAGCCCCTGTGAACCCAAATGTTTTGCTCAGCCCAGTGGGACGTACCTTGTGCAAGGGAAAGCACATCCTGTGGGTAGAGCTGAAGCTTAGAAAGGGACTTAGACTTACTTGTCTGAAATCGAGGAAAAAAGCGTGTGTGCTTATGACAGAGAGAGCAAGAGCAAATTAGATTTCTTTCTTTTATTATACAGGATTGTATGTACAAGGTCACCTTTCTCCCAAACATCAGCATCACAGTCAGTTCATAGCAAAAACTGCAGCTCATCTCTCAAAGCCTGGAAAACAGCTCTACGACGGCTCAGTACAACACAATGGATAAATTGTACAGGAACCGGAAAAAGGTAGGGGAAAGCACGGTTATCCCTTGAATCCCTCGTGAATTATCTGAAACTAAGAAATGCAAATAAAACATTGTGCTTCAAGAGCCATGCTTGCTCCAGGATGGCCCTTGGGGGAGGGAAGCGTGGCCCCCCCGGGACCTGTTTTCCCCTTCGGCGTTCCAAGAGGGATGCCGTGGATGAGGTCTGGCTTTGAGCGCTGGGGCAGAGAGCAGGACCCCCCTTTCAGAGCACTCTCTACGACCTAGGGAGGGGGCCACGCATTTTGTGGGAGGGTCTGACCAAGGAGAAGCTGTGGACACCAGTCTGGATTCAAAGCACTGATGTGTGTGAGTGTGTGTGTGTGTGTTTTGGAGGAGAACAGGGGAGACGGGCAGGACACATCTGATCTGAATAAAGTGCTGCGTGAGATTCAGTCCCACCTACCCCTGAACTAAGGAAAAAAACCAGGATAAGCCCACGAAGGAGGAAGGAACGAGAAGATAAAAGGCTGAGAGACCTCTTGGGTGCTGCGGTGTAAGGGGGTTCCCATGACAAGCTGGCCTCTGCCCGCAGGATGTGCCGTGGGTCAAAAGCAGCTTGAATTTGGGTAGGCAGGGGAGGTGCTTGCACGCCCACATGCATCGTGCTTGGGGTATTCACCATTTCTGGTCTCGTCACACTCAGGCAAGCTGTCAGGCTGCACGGACCCCTCAGGCTGGTGATGGAGCAACAGCCCTTGCAGTCGGCAGCGGGAGCAGGAGCTGTCGCACCCCTCTCCTTCCTGCCTGGGAAGACCCAGAGAAGCCGGAGCAAGAGGAGATGTGAGCACCCTGGGGAAGGGGCTGATGTCTCTGGCGCTGGGCTGGAGAAGCGGGTGGATTCCTCCCTTCCAGGGAGCAGCGGGTCCAAGAAAAGGGTCTCATCCATGCATTTGCACCCCCTTACACTGTGGAGACATGCTCAGCCTTTCCACCATGGTTTCTCAGTGGAGAACGAGGAGACCAAACCCTTGAAAATGATGGATGCTTTGTTTCTCCTGCTTGGGATCACTTTTTTCCTGCAGGCAGCTTCCTTTCCCCTTCCCCTCTCCTCAAGCAGCTGCAAAGAGCACAGCACCAGCTCCAGCACCGACTCCTTTCCAGCGGGAAGTGACCATGTACCCGTGGCAGCGCGTGGGGCAAAAGAGACACGACAGGAGGTGACCGTTCTGGGAGGACAGGTCACCCCACACCCACCTCCTCAACACAACCTTTAGTGTGAGAACACAAATTGTCCAAACTGAGACAGTACTTCTCCCTCCCGTTAGCAAATGCTCTGGCTCTCACCCAGCGTGGGAAAAAACGTCTTTATTGGGTTAGGCTTAGCTCTCTCTCCTACAGAAAGCTCTAGAACATCTCTGACCCGTTGGTGACACAACTGCTCTCCCGTTCTCCAGTCAGTGATGGTTATAGATATGCAGGGTTGGGTTCCCACCTCCGCTGGCTGGGGAGCTCCAAATCCACTGCACGGGGTAGTGGGGACTCACTGGGATGATGAGTTTGTCTTTGTCTTTGCTTTACAGATGGGTGGAAGATGTCGGGCCATGTTTCTCCTTTTGAATGCCAAGGTAGAAATGACAGCAGCACTTCGATTCAGCTTGTCTTGCTCAACGTGCCAGGACAGGGTTTAGCCTCGTGCTTTCCTCACACTCTTGCTCACTGCTGTTCCGAATGGGCTGCAAGGAGAGAAAAAAAAAGGTACATCATTTTCCTTGAACCTCAAAGATTTGTGATTTGGGAAGGGGAGTGAGGGGCTGACCAGTGACCCAGCTCAGCAGCCAGGCTCAGTGCTCAGAAAACACAGAGGAGCAGTGGAAAAAGAGCATTTTTAGAAGCAGCAACCCCCCCCCACCCTGACATGCATGGATTTGACAGCTTTTGCTCAGAATCAGCCTCTAAAAAACAGTGTGTGAGCTGTACCTGGTTACTGTAGTCTGGCATCCTCCACGTCTGTGTAATGGCTGTTCTCCTGCAGGGAAAAGGGAACCAGAAACAGCAAATCACCACGTGTCCCTCCTGCCCTGCCTGGGACACGGTGACACCTCACAGGCTGGCACCCTGCTGTGGGAGAGCATCAGTGTGGTGGAGGAGCTACAAACCACACCTGATGCGGACACCACGTGCCACAAATATGCTTTTTGGCAGACACATTCCCAAGGCAAACCCAGAAATTTCCTTTGGCTCCTTATTCTGGAAGGGGTCTGCCAAACTGACCCGGGATGTGTGATTCCCTCTTGGATTTTGAAGTCTGGCTCCTGCTGAACCTCAAAGGGACTGGGGTGCACCTTTCCCTGTGTAAAGTCAGGTGTCAGAGCTGGGCTACAGCGGAGTCAGCACCTTCAGTGGGCACGTCCCAGGGAAGGTCTTCAGCCTGTTGGGTTGCCATGCTCAGACTGGATGCCTGATTTCTGCATGGCCAGGTTAAGTCCATGCTCAGCACTTCCATAAACTTTACTGCCTGTGCTTGCACAGCTCATGCCTTGTTTTAGCACTTTGAGAAGTTAATTTGGGACGTAGGAATGGCCTGCACCGGGGAACAGGCATTCCTGCTTTACTGGAACTGCCCAGTGATGCCGAGGTGCCATCAGTCCACCATGGCAAATTGTGCACCATGTAATGACTCTGCTGTCGAACACAGAAACTGGTCCCAGTCGGCAGCAGAACTCATCATCCAGAATGGTAACACTCATAATATTCCTTGCTCTGAAGGCCACAATAATGGTGCCGCTGTGCTGAACCCCTCCCCAGGTGACGGTGGTTTGGAAAGCACGGCGTGTGAAGTCCCCCTCCTGGAGCCCTTCTGCAGTGCAGCATCATTAACAGAACTAGTTGCTCAGCAGTACTATTTCATTTCTTTCTCAGGCCGAATTTTGTGGTGAATATTTTAGAGATGGAGATGGATCCAGGAGACGTCTGCAGGAGACACTAGGTAATCTGAACGGAAAGGCCAGGGAGCCCAGGCCCAACCTTGTTGGCAGCAGCTGGTTTACAGGGCACTGCGAGAGATGATAAATAAGATTTTTATAATCAGGGAGACCAACAGGGTCTTTGCAGAGACCCTACATGGGAATAGCCTGAGGACTGCAAGGGAAGAAGAAGAGACAGCTGGAGTCTGTGCTCAATGGAGCTGTGCATGGAGACTCCAAGAGAGAGAAGTCTGGAGGCTTGTAAGTTCTGGCAACAGAACAAAGGCTCCTTCTCTGCAGTCACAGAACAGGTAGTGCCCTGGGAACAGGCTCTTCGGAAAAAACAGGTCAAGTGGCATGTGCTCTGGGCAAAGGGACAGCCCAGATGCACAGGGATTTGCCTTGGAACAGGCCATGAGTCAGCTGAGAGCTTGTGGGTGAGGATCAGGGGACAGACCAACACGGGTGACATCACGTCAGGCATCTGCTACAGACCGCCTGATGCGAAGTTTCCTCTGGGTGGCTGGAGGAAGCCTCCTCATCGCAGGGCCTTTTACCCCTGGGGGACTTCAACCACCCTGGCATCGGGTGGGACGACAGCAAAGCTGGGTGCAAATAACCCAGAAGATTTCTGGAGAGCGTCAAGAAGAACTTCTTGACACAGCTGACTGAGCATCTGAGTAAGGGAGACATTCTTCTGGACTGTTACTGATGACCACGGAAGAGCTGGTCAAATACGTGAAGATGGAGAGAAGGCTGGAGATGGCTGCAGTGACCATGAGACTGTGAAAATGAGTATCCTGAAAGAAGCGACCAAAATAAAAGAGCTGAATCAAATCTCTGAACTTAAGAGAGCAGGTTTTGGGTTATTCAGGGATCTGCTTGGCAAAATCCCATGGGAGACTGCTCGGGAGGCCAAGGAGGCCATGGCATCTGGGTCATCTTCAAAGACACCTGCCTTGAAGCACAAGAACAGCCCATTCTGATGACAGTTGGGCACAGGTGTGGATGAACAGCAAACTGCCTACTAAGCTTTTTCCTACACAAAAAGGCAGAACCTAGAAGATGGAAAGCAGAGCTGAGCCACCCAGGAGGAACAGAGAGCCATCCCTCCAGTGTGCAGTGATGGAGTTAGAAGAGCATCTGTAGGTACACCAGCAGCAACACGAAGGCTGAGGAAAGCGTACTGCAGCTCAACGGGGCAGGGTGCCCAGGGACCTAGTGACAAAGCACATAGAAAAGGCCAAGGTACTCAATGCTTCTTTTTTTCCTTCTTTGTTTTTAGTGGTCTGTCTGTGTTCTGGCCTTCCAGGTCCCTGAGCCTAGTGGCAGAGCATCTAGGAATAAAGAATTATGAACTTTATCCTTCCTCTGCAGAGCTCCTTTCCTGCCCACCCTCTTTGAAAAGGGCACAGGCTCATGCTGGGAAGGGGGACCCCCTCTGTCCTTCTTCCTTTGGGCTGCAACATGTATTTTGGACTTGTTTTTCCCAGGTGATGTTGGAAACTTCCCCAAGACCAAGCAGAGAATTGTGCACAAAACCAGGGCAGCCAACTTTGCACTGGAAGTGGGGCTGAAAGGAAGTATTTGCCCAGCTCCTGTTGACTTTTAGTGGAAACTGTGTGTCTGACCCCCTTGGGGTCTAAAATGCTCGCCCTCACCCAGCTGGGGCTAACACCACTCTGCTGAGCTGTAGGACGAGCTCTGGTTCAGTGAACCCCGCCATGAACAGAGATGTCTGGGCCTGCTGGTCCCCAGGAGACATCCTACAGTTGTCTACAGGGTACGGGTGGGACCAGACCCAAGTCTAACTGGATCTTCCCCACTTGTCACTATGGGAAAGAGGTTGGTGGCAGGGAACCTTCTGTCCTGGGTATTGCCAAAGTGTTGGCAGGTCTGGTTCCTGCCTTGTGTAAACTATGTCTTTCCCACTTGTAATGGATTCCTTCCTCCTGTTTGAACTAACTGGACTTTGGTCCAGCAAACCTAAACAAAGTCAATCCTCTTGTGAAGCTATCAGTGAGAACCCAGCACCCAAAAAAACCTGGTTTGGCTGGAGACTGGGCTGAGAAGCGGCCAAAACTGAACGAACACAGCAGAAAATCTGACTACAAATCAACCACTTTGCGTGATAAATACCTGCAGCCATCAGGGGCCACTGAGCTCTCCCTCCCTGGCTGCGCGGTGGTGACCTCCCCTTGAACAGGGACGCCTTTCAAGGACACCCCTCGAGGCCAGGAGAGCCCTTACCTGACACCAGGCATCCATGGGTTGGTACGTGGCATTTTTTATGTGCATGTAATATTTAAGGTAAGTATAGTGAGCTTACACGATAATCTGTGCATCCCATACTAATGTTAAGTTTAGTAGAGTATTGACCACCAACCCAGTTGTACTTACTAAATATTTTACATACCTAAACTTACTGATTACAACTCAATAAGATAACTACTAGATCAGACCCGAGTGACTCCTGACCCTTCTCCGGCCCCAACACTGCCCCTCAGAGCTAAGGCTAGATAATGTTTTTAGGGACTGGTGCAGGCACCGTGTCCATGGACAGCAGGCGGTGAAGGCTACACTGATGTGTGTAACCCAAAGAGATGTGGGATAAAGGAGTCACTCCCCAGGAACTGGAAAGGCTTCAAAACTCTTCAGTGTCGTAAGGTCAGGAGCAAAATATAAAGGATAGCTTTTGTGAGTCACCTCACAGTGTTTGAGAGAACATCCCCGCAGATGAGCTGCACACACTAACCTGCCCCATGCTGAGCACATGTGAGCCTGCCTGATGCTGACAGTAAAATATTTCTGATCTCAATGCCACTTTAGGGCCAGACAATAGAGATGGAAGGGAGCTGAAATAGTCGTTTTGTTCATCTACTCTTAATGAAGACCAGCTCTTCTTAAATCATTGCCAGCAGATGTCTGCCCACTCTGTTTTCTTATCCCACGAATGGCACAAAAGTCCACATTTTTTTTGTTGACAGGCTGTGTGCTGCTTTATCATCATTAGCATCAGCAAGTTTCCCCTTAATTTTTACCATCTGTTTCCCTTGATGAAATTCAAACCTGGCCTTCCTTACCCTAATTGACATAGAGAGAGAGGTCAGCTTTTGCCTTTCTTCTTTATAGCGTCTGTTATGATGTCTCCTCTCCCCCTTAAATCACCTCTTCTTAGATTTAGCAGGAGTCACGGACTTCAGCTACATGGCCGCAGACAGCTGAAAGACCCCGTTCAGATCCCTCATCCATCATGACTGAGGTGGGGCAGAGCAGAAGACTACAAACAAGCTGGGAAGTGTTTTGAGTTAGAGGAGCTTTTCGGCCGGAGGAAGAGCGCCGTGCAGGTGCCACGTGGTGGGGTCCCCCCAGCCATGAGTGGGGGGAGGAAGAAGAAAGGGACGCTGAGCATCACCTTCACTTCTGCTGCCACCAGTGCCAGGGGAAGAAGCAGAGCAGGGGACACCCAGGACAGGCTCACAGGCTGCCCCGAAGTGTCCCCAGCCTCCGTGGGAGAGCCCAGCCAGCCCAGATTCCCAGGAGAAGGCAGCAAGCAGGGATGTCCTTCCACCCCACCACCCTGTTACCCTTTGCCTGGGTCTGGAGCTGATCCTGTTCTCAGAGGAGTCTTAAGTTGGGACAAGTGACAGTGCTGCCACTGTCAATACAGTGCCGTGTATCACCCTCACCACCAGAGCACCCAACAGCGATCCCACCCAGGTGCTTTTCAGCCACATCATTTGCTGACTGGGCTCGCTGGCAGTGTCCTTATTTAAAATGTGTTCACTGGATTCACTGGGGATGTCCTTATTCGGGGCAGGACTAACACCAACGGGGCTGACATCAGGCCAGCCGTGCTCGAGGTCTCCCTCGCCGTGGAGGTACAGCTTCACGCACGGCGCTCGTGGCTCGCTCCTAACTAGGTTTATGCCATTTGGTGTCCACCTAAACGAAAGGGCATTGCAAACGCACATTGTTGGGACAGTGCAGCTCATATTAACTGCAAAGACGTGGCCTGTCTTTGCCACATGTTTTAATCCGTCTGAGAATTCCTTGGAAGCAGAGCAACTTGTTTTAACCATTAATAATTAGTTGTGAAATCAAGGATAAATGTGGTCCGGATTTCGAGAGCCAACCATGTTTCCTCAGCATCTCCACACGCATTTGCTGGGTCAGTGCTTTTGCAAGCAACAGAAGAGTTTGAAAGAACAAGCTGTGAACAATCAAAAGATTTAAATACAATTTCTTTTGAGGAAGGAAAAACTATTTTTCTGGGGATTTAATAAGTTCCAGTAAAACCGTGGTCCACTACTGAACTCCTTTGGCTGGAGGGATGTATTACCCAAACTCTCTTACCAGTTCATCTTCACACTCGTCCCGTGCGAGACCCTCTTCCTCACCCTCGTCCCCGTTCAGCGGCTCCTCCGTGTTGACCTCTGCCTCTGATGCCGTGTCCTCCTGCGAGATTTCGCTTTTGCTGCCGTCCGCCTTCTTCCGTACCTCTGCAAGAGCAAGAGCCAAACCAGCCGCCTCAGGGACCGGGGGAGGCAACGCCTGGGGCCTCATGACACTGACCCAGTGGGGCCCCAAATCCAGCTGGGAGGTAAATAATGGATCTAGGAGTTTTTTCAGCAATGGGAAGTTTCACTGATTTTGGGGAAGTTGCTTGAAAGCAGCCCTGGAGAGGCCACAGCAGGTCATGGTTCTGTGTCCCTCTGGAAGGAGTGTTGGAGGCAGATTAGAATAGAATAGAATAGAATAGAATAGAATAGAATAGAATAGAATAGAATAGAATGGGATACATAGGGTAGGATAGGATAGGAGAGAATGGGAAGGAATAGGATGGAATAGAAAAGAATAGAGTAATAGAACAAAAAAGCAAACAAAAAATACAAACTACATGACAAAAGAAAAAAAAAGTCTCGTAATTAACCCCCCTAATTCCATAATTTGGGGAATTCCGACACGTAATTTTGACCTGTGATTCCACCCTGGATCCTGGGGGTCGACATTTTGCCGTCAAAGCCTGGAGGATGCTCCAAGCCGTGATGGTTTCAAGGGCAGCTCCATGGGGAGCCCTGCACTCTGCCTGTTCTGGGACCAGCCCTGCGGGACCTGCGCGCACCCAACTGACCTGCAGACAGCTTCTGTTCCTCAGCGATCTGCTCCAGTCGGCCCAGCAGAGCATCAATGTTGGATTTTATCTGCGTCAGCTCAGTTTTGATTGTCTGCAGCTCACTGCACTTCACTTGGAGGAAGGAAGGGAGGGGAAAAAAAAGCGTTTAGTGCCCCACGGTGCCTGCCTCACCCTTCTGCCTGGCCCACATCAACTAGAAACACCACACTAGGAACACACTCCTTGCATACCCAGGTTTAACATGTGGTGATGCTCACACCTCGCATCAATGCACTCTCCTCCACCACTGGCCCTCACTGGCCTCCTGCCTGTTATGGCACTGGCAGGGAAAACCAGGGGGGCTGTGGGTGGTTGTTTGCGCCCAAAAAAGCCTGTGTGTCCAATGTCCAGGCATGTTGTGGAGGTTGACGCCAGGCTTTGGCACACTCTGGTTGTCCTACCCCTCGAGAGGACAAGGGGGGAAGGGTTTTAAACTGAAAGAGGGGAGATTGAGCTGAGATGTGGGGAAGAACTTCTTTGGTGTGAGGGTGGTGAGAGCCTGGCCCAGGTTGCCCCGAGAAGCTGTGGCTGCCCCATCCCTGGAGGGGTTCAAGGCCAGGTTGGAGGGGGCTTGGAGCAACCTGGTGTGGTGGGAGGTGTCCCTGCCCAGGGCAGGGGGATGGAACTCAATGATCTTTAAGGTCCCTTCTAACCCAAACCATTCTGTGATTCTACAATTCTTGCACCTTCCCCTGCCGCATTCACAGCCTCCTGGTTTATGAAAGGCTTGGGCTGTTGTTTCAAGATGTTTTTGTGTTTTTTTAAGGTTTTTCCTGGGAGCATCTGGCTGAATACCTGGGGACAGGAGCTCCATGCACACCCCAGTCTCTGCTGCACCCCCCCCCCCCCCCCAACATACTCACGCTTCAACTTGGCTGAGCTGTTGGCGATGGCGGCCGATCTGGCGAAGAGCTTGACGGGGAGCGTTGCCTTCACGCGCCGGACCAAGGGGATGGTGACCCGCGGCCGCTTCACAGGAACCACCCTGGGCACCGGAGAGACCCGGCCCCGGTACTCGAAGAGCCTGCAGGGGGGAGGAAAGTATGGGGGACCTGGAGCAGCCCTGCAGCACCCCCAGCCCTGCTGAGCTGGCAATGGGGTGTCAGAACCCAAGCAGGGCTGGGTGTCCACCGGGGGACAGCCCGGCCATCCGAACCCACCACCCTGGGCTGGACCACCCTGCACCCCACCTCGCTCCCCACAGCAGCCACCACGCTGCAGGGAGGGTCTTGCCCCATAGAAAAGCCCTTTGGCTGATGCCCCCCCTTCTCACCTGTCGTAGAAGTCGTCTCTGTAATAGTCATAGTCGAAGTCGTAGCCGCTGCAGAGACAGAGTCAGGAGGGCAGGGGTTAATGAGTGCTGGCAATTTATTATTATTACTTCCTCATCGCCTGCTGAGCCTCCCCCGTCCTGTATTTATTTATTCCCCCTGGACTTCCACCTGGCAGCATATGCACACTCGGCCTCCTGGCCCTGAGGGTCTGCGGGGAGATGGGATGAGCCCAGGAGAAAAGACCTGGGGGGGCCGAAGTCACTGGTGAGGGTGATGTTGGCAGCAGAGCGCTAAGCTGGGTATTCCAAGATGGAGCACAAAGATGTGAGGGTGGATTAAAAGAAACATCAAAAGAAGCATGGCCAGCAGGGCGAGGGAGGGGATTCTGCCCCTCTGCTCCGCTCTGGGGAGACCCCACCTGGAGTCCTGCATCCAGCTCTGGAGTCCTCAGCACAGGAAGGACGTGGACCTGTTGGAACTGGTCCAGCAGAGGGCCAAAAAAATGATCAGAGGTCTGGAGCACTTCTCCTATGAAGACAGGCTGAGAGAATTAGGGGGGATTCAGCCTGGAGAAGAGAAGGCTCCGGGGAGACCTTCGAGCCCCTTCCAGTCTCTAAAGGGGCTCAGGAGAGATGGGGAGGGACTGGAAGGGGCTCGAAGGTCTCCCCTTCGGGAGGATGGGGAGGAGATCAGGGAGGGGAGCCACAGGATGAGGGGGAAGGGTTTCACACTGAAAGAGGGGAGATTGAGCTGAGATTTGGGGAAGAACTTGTTTGCTGTGAGGGTGGTGAGAGCCTGGCCCAGGTTGGCCAGAGAAGCTGTGGCTGCCCCATCCCTGGAGGGGTTCAAGGGCAGGCTGGAGGGGGCTTGGAGCAACCTGGTGTGGTGGGAGGTGTCCCTGCCCAGGGCAGGGGGTGGCACTGGATGGGCTTTAAGGTCCCTTGAAATTATAACCGTTCTATGATTAAAACCTACAAATGTCCACAAGCACCCTGCGGGATTGTCTGCTGAAGCCATGGCTGAGACTGGGGCACAGGGAGAAGCCTTCCCTCCCTGGGCTAATGGGTAACTGAAAGCAGAGCAATGGGTTGTGTCTGTAAAGCCTCAGTTGAACTGCTCTCACAGCATCGCTGATATCCCTCCCTCACGACTTTCGTACAGGGGACCCTCTCAGGAGGGCACTGCCCTGCTGCCACCCTTGTATGAGGGTTTTTTTTCTTTCATAGCACATATAATTGTTGAGGAAGAAGGTGACACTTATTAATTTAACATCTTTGCTGTCAGAGATGTTTAAACCTCCGTCCTCCCAGCAAGACATTGTTCTGGTTTCTCAAGCCTGAACTGCATTTTAACCCCGCGTTTCTCACTCCTTGGAGACCCCGTCACACGCTGCCCCTCTTGCTGGAGCTGGTTCTTCACAAGGCAACACAAACCAGGTGGTTACAGGTGGCAATCACAGCTCTTCGGAGACGAGACACACTCTGGTGCTGCCTGATGCCCCGGCACACCCCCCACGTACCAGCCACCCCCAGCCCAACGCAGCCCCTGGGGCCCTTGTGTGCCCCTGGCTGAATTAAAGCTGTTTAAATAAGTTACTCTGATGTTCTCTCCTCTCTGCTCTGAACAAAGAGAACGGTTATTGCAGCCCCTGAAAGCAAAGAGTCCGTCCTGCATCGTGAAACCGTTTGAAGTGGCTTATGAAAAAAACAAGAGAAAATCCAATGAGAAGAAAGAGAAAGTGATGGGGAGAGGGAAAGACTCCGAGCCAGGAGAAACCAGGGCATGGGGAGAGGGAAGAATGAGCCCTCAAGTATGCAGCTGAGAATAAACTTGGTGTCCTGCATCTCAGGCAAGAAGTGACAAGAAGAATGTGTGGCTAGCTTGGACAGCCGGTGGGAAGCGTGGTTTGGACCAGAAATTCCTGGCTGGACCCAGAATGCCTGTCCTGCCTATGGTGGCACTGGGCTTCCCACCCAATGCTTGGCGTCAGTAACTGGACAGTTTCTTAAATGGTTTCTTCTTTTTCCATGCTCTCTGGATGCTCCTTGGGTTCCCCAGAAGCCCATGGCAGCACGTGGAGCCTCAGCCTATGCCTCGGGGGGAGGTTGGGACACTTGACACATCCCAAAGCACACTTGGGATGGTTGGAGACATCAAGGCTCCTCTGCAGCCAAAGACAGTTGGTGGAAGGGGTGAAGGACAACAAGAGAGCATTGGCACCTACTGCCTCTTTTGAGGTGTGCTGCCACGATCGTGCACTGCCACGGTGACTCCAAGCGAGGAGGTATTTTATAAAGCTGGATCTTATCTCTGAGACACTGCAGGGCAGGATGCTGAGTGCGGGGGCTGGCTGCTGGGCAAGCAGCACTGGTGGGGGAGACATCACCATAGGCCTTCCAAATTCAACTGCATGATGAAAAATAGCCGTTTTTGTTGACAGTCACAGCACAGATGATTTTCAATATCTTTTCACCCTTAGCTTCCTCCCCCCCTGACCTGACTTGTAGACCACATTTCTGCTGGGCTCACAAACGAGGGTCCTCTCAGCGTTCTGTCCCAACACTGCGGGATCTGTGTTTATTCCCTCGTGTGCTTTCCGAATTGCAAGGGAAAGGTAATTCCTACCACCTCAGCTCTTGCTGGAATACAACCAGCCTGGTCGCACGGCTGAGGAGATGGGCAGTATGGAATGAGGAAATGTATTTTCATGGAGATTTTCATGAGTGAGTGGTAACTTGATTTTCATTCTGACCTGGGCTGAAACCTGGAAATACAATCTCCAAGAAAATAGCTCCCCTTGGCCCGCCGATCTATTTTCATCACCAAGGATGTTTGACTCCAGTTCTGTTTGAATCCAATAAACACGAATAGAATCAAAATAAAATAAAAAGTAATTTGAAGGGAAAATTGAAGTAGGATGCTTCTATGCTGTCAGGCTCCCCCTCTTAATTTTTATTTTTTTTCCTTAGATGCAACTTAAATGAAATTGCTGCAATTTTCTAGTATTTGTCATCCCAGCAGGCTCTGGTGAACTGTTCTGGCTAGCTCCAGCAACGCCCTGGAGCCAATGTTCTCTCTAGTCACAGGCAAGAGAAGACAGTGGTATCTCCCTGCAGCTCCAGGACCCCAAGTGGGATGAAGCAGTGTCTTTATTCAGGGCAAAAACTCCCTCCGTGGGCTGCTGCTCTCGCTGGGAAGCTCGCTGTGGCTTGGAGGCCACAAAGCAGCTTTAGACCATTCGCTCATAAACAACACAAAGCTTGCGGGCATTTGGCAAAATTTTAAATCACCCGCACTCCTTTCTTCTTGCTCTATTCACGCTCTGTGCCTGAGCTGGCTTTTCTTCCAAGCCTTTGCTCCCCAGTAGATCTGTGGACACCGTGGGCTCAGCAAATGGCCGGCTCCCTGGAGAGGTGGGAATGGAGAGAAGCTGCAGGTCCAAGGCCATCGCATTGTCCTGCTGTCCCAGGCAAAGTCAGGCATCTAGGAACAAGGAATGAAGCCCCAAGGAGGGGGTGGGCACCCTTCATCTCCATCACCAACCCTGCCCTGCGGTGTCTGGGCACCTCCACCTCACTCCTGGGCTCATCTCCAGCAGCAACAGGACTAAGCCCAGCCTCAAATACCTGTAGCTCCAACCTGGTGTGGAGTGGAGAAGGATGGAGAAGCCTAAATCCTCAGGTGAAGCCCTAAGTCTTTTTCAAGACTAGTCAAAATAAAAGTTTGGTATATGAAGTGGCTAATAAACACTATAAATGTTATGCTATTTGCAGCAGGGAAGGTATGAGCAAAGCTGAGCAACCTCACGTTTTTCTGGTGGAAATCACTACCAGCCCGGTCTGCAGGACAGCGGGTTCAAGAGCATCTCCTATTTGAGGGTGAAAAGCAAGGGGGTGGTGGGTACTCCTGCCCTTGCCCCAAATCCTCAGGCAATTGGAGATAATTCCACCCATCTTCAGAAGGAATTAGCAGCGTAATTATCCTGGGAAGCTGGTCCTGACTTCCAAAAACCAGTGGGATTCATCTCACTTGGCTTCACACACCAGGAATGCAAAGAGAGAAATCCAAGTCAAGGCGGGAAAGAGACAATTCCAGGTCATGGTACATCCCATCCCAAGGCAGACATCTCAATTACTGTCAGGCGAAGAACTGTTTTTTTATCCAGCAAGGTTAAAGGGAGTCTGGAGAAGCGACCACGTAAAAGCCTTGAGAGCAGAGAGGGATGAAATAAGGGATTTTCGGAAGGCTGTGACTGTATCACCCTGCTATAACATGCCAGTCAGGTCGTGGCTTAACAGGCGATGCCAGGGAGGCAGTGGCTGGATGCTTTTACCATCATCCTTGGAAGTCAGGCATTGAGCACAAGGCAGGTCTTCCAATGTGAATGCAGAAAAAAAGCTAGTAAAAAAAGCGGGTTCCTTAGCGTGGCTGATTCATCTGGACATTGTGTGCCTGGAAATTTCACTGCACGTAGGATAAACCTTCCTGAGACTGATGGATCATTTTTCAGTGACCTGGCAGGGCTCCCTTTGCGTACAGGAATAATTTTTCACCATTCTTCAATCAGTTGGTGACATTGCACCCTTTGAAAATAAAAAGAGCTAGAGGCAGGAGCGAGCTGTAAGGCTGTGGCAAGTTTCAAGACACTTCCACCTCCTGATGTGTTTCTTCTGCTTTGTTTTTCTTTAGAAATTAAGTAACATTCATTAATGACTCACAAAGGTTCAAAATCCAAATATTCATAATTGAAGGGCAGTTGTTTGTATGTGCTGCCTTTACATTATGTTTGTGGTGCCATTTCTGAGCGTTTACCTGAATAGCAAATGTAAATTTGGGTGGCCGTGCTTTTAATTACTGGCTGACAGCCCTGCAATGGTAATCACAAGTGACACGTTGTGCTCATCTCACATCCTTCTGCTAATTGCCCAGCCTTAATTATTGCAGCAGTAGAAAACAGTACCTGCCGGAAAGCTACTTGGAAAATCTGGTATTGATCAAATGGTGAGCTTTTTAAGGTCTTGTCTATCTGGTGTGAGATTCCTTCCTCCTGCAAATAGCCAAGGGAGGGGGGAGCCGGGAGAGAAACGCGGGAAGGGAGCCCGGCATTTCCAAGGTACCAGGGCTGCGGAGGTTGGGACCGTGTGGACATCCTTGTGTTGGGTCTACTGGATTTGGGTACCGTTGCTGGCCTCCTGTGGTGGCTTCTCAGCCCTGCCTGTGAGGATTTTGCACCGGGGCTTGCCGGGGTGTCACTGCCCCCAGCGCCGCTGCCGGGATGTTGGGGGGGAGTGGATCTGTTTGGAGATGGGTTGACACCAGCTTTCTGCTGGGATTGCAACGGGTGTAACGAGGGATGCCAATGCCAGCTGAGCCGGAAGAACATTGTCTACTTGCATCCGTAGACTGTGAAAACAAGTCAGCGGTGGTTTGTGTGTCACCATTTCAGAGATGGTTCATTGGGCCTGAAGACTGAGGGGGAATCTGATCAATGCCTATAAATACTTAAAGGGTGGGTGTCAGGAGGATGGGGCCAGTCTTTTCTCAGTGGTGCCCAGGGACAGGACAAGAGGAAATGGGCACAAACTTGAACATGGGAAGTTCCATCTAAACATGAGGAGGAACTTCTTTCCTGTGAGGGTGGCAGAGCCCTGGAACAGGCTGCCCAGAGAGGTGGTGGAGTCTCCTTCTCTGGAGACATTCAAACCCGCTTGGACACGTTCCTGTGGGACCTGCTCTGGTTGACCCTGCTCTGGCAGGGGGTTGGACTGGGTGATCTCCAGAGGTCCCTTCCAGCCACACAGCATTCTGTGGGCCACTGAGCTGCCAGATACACAGTGGCTCCTGCAGTTCTTGCTTGGATTTGTCCTCACCGTTCTTTTGGCAACATTAGGACCAGCATTACAGGCAGGAGATCTGGGCCTCCAAAGGCCAAGTGCAGCACTGGCAGACCCCACTACCCTGGGGCAGAGCCACCTTCCCTTCCCAGCCCACGCCAACACAAGCAGCCAGCTCACAGTGCAGCACGATCACCAGCATCGACCCCAATGTGGCCCAAAATGCCCCAGGAAATCCTGGCCATGGGGACAAACAAAGTATTGCCAGAAGGCAAAAGGTTTTGAGACGCCATATGTGAACAGAGGACATGGTCAAAATACAAGTTCTTTTTCCAGCCATCCTCAAGAACTCATTTGCAGGGTCTCCAGACATTTCTATGTTCAGCAGTGGTGGCCGGGGTGTCAAGCAGGAGCCCCCAGGGGACCTTCCAGGTGCAAAGGGATGATCTGGCAAACGCCAGAGGCAGAGGGAGGGAGGGAG
>QJSC01014676.1:85153-98521 GCA_003697955.1 Calidris pygmaea
GCTGTGATTTTTGAAGTCTAACATTTAGCAAAATTTATGATGGTTAGGGAAGCAATAACCACGGCTCACTGCAAACCTGGATTCCCTGCTTTCCGTGAGATATCCTAAGTTCTGCTAGTCCAGATGGCAAAGTTTAAATCTGTCACCCATCTGGGATGAAATACTGCTGAAGCTCAGATCAGTGCAGTTCTCTGGCCCATATTTTAGCACAGCCATATTTGTGGGAGGAAGCAAACATCTCTTGTTCGCTCCCTTTCGGTCTACATGGTAGCCTGGAAGTCTGAAATATTGGCCATTTCAACAGAAATGGATTAGCGGTCAAGGCATGGACGAAGAATAAATGAAGCACTCTTTATTGCAAGATGTATGAAATTAATTGATTTGCATTATGGCTGCCGGCACCACGTAAGTAGGATCCAGGATCCGAGCTAAACAGAGAGATTTGTGTCATCTCTATTGCCACGTATCAGCGTGGGTAACGCACAGGCTCCGCTCCCCCGTGACCAGCGTCCCCTCTGAATCCAGAGGGCCAGGTCCTGGTGAAGGGGCAAGTTCTGGTGAAGGGCCAAACTGGTCCGAGGTGGGAAGGTGGAAAAATTCGCCTGGTGAAAGCTGCACAGGAAGAGCTCAGCTGAGAGACTTGGGGAAGGTCTGAAAAGACGCCCTGGGGGTGGTGGTGGGAGGGTGCTGAAGCTCTGGTGGGTTTGCCTATGCCAGCAGAGCATCACCACCACTGAGGTTTGTCGTTTCATAGCACACCAGTGTTGGGCTGCGTGGCTGAGTCTGAATCATAGTTTTTTTCATTTATCTTCACCCCTCTCACTTTTATTTTTCTTTTTGGAGAAAAAAGTTACAGTTCCTACAGCTAAAGTTCTCTCCCTTCTTATTACACCCACCTATAACCCGAATACTGATTTTAGCCTTTTCTTCCCAACATCACACCTTCTAAATCCTGACTCAGTGCCCCGCTCTCCATACCATGAGACTGGCATAAAATATCCCATTTGGGGATCTTGTTATTTGGTTTGGGGTTCTTGAAATCTGCAGGGTACTCTCCAAATACCTTTTCAAGTTTTCCTTTCTGAAGCCTCAGGAGAAGAACTTAAATGAGTTTCACCGATATTCCAATGGCTCCAGACTCTGGGGCTTAACTGAAAATCTTCACTTCTTGTGAAAATCTTGATGAAGTCTGTAGAGCTGGCACCAACGGCACTGAAGGCTCACTCTGACATCTGTGACACTCCACATTTCCCACAGACCTACTCCATGTCCCACTTGTCCCTCCAGTTCCCTCCATCCCTTGGTCACTGCTCCACCGTACAGGTTCCCTTGGGGCTTCCCACCTCCTTGGTCCACCTCCATTTCTTGCCCCAAGGGCTTCCCGCTTTCTTCCTTTCTTCTCTCCCTTTCCCTGTCATTCTTCTCTTGCCCTTTTCTCCAGTGTCTTCCCCTAAATTATCCCCGTGCCCTGTTCTCCTCCAAGACCCACCGTATGCCACTGTGCCCCACTCTTACTCCTGGAGAAGCTGGACTGGAGGGGAGCACCCCTCTTGCTTCAAGACCTCTGATGTGGTTAAAGCAGGTACTGGCCACCTTTATCCAATGATCTCCAGGTCCAACACTGCTCACAGGTTGGGCCGTGTCCAGGCAGAGTCCTCCAGCGCCATGGCCAACCTTGAGTCTGCTGCTGATGCCTCTTGCTGTCTCTCTTCCCTGCAGCCCACCATTGAGGGGCATTGCAAAGGCCAAGAAGCCCACGGGAGGAGAAGACCTGAACGTGCAGCAGTGGCCCAGGGCTGCCTGGGGGTAGGGGCCAGGGGGCTGTGGGGTGGGAAAATCAGCCCCAACCAGAAGGCGAAAAACCCATCCAAAAAAAAACCGATGTCACCGCAGGGAGGTGGTGTGATGGAGACCTACCTGTACAACGCGGAGGCTGCTCTCTTCAGCCCTTTAGGTCTGTTGGGTTTAGGTTCCCCGGCCATGTTGATATCTGCAAGGAACAGACACACAGCTGTGACAGGGCACGTCCACGCTCACCGGTACCCGGCCATGGGGCAAGGGAGGCTGTGCACAGAAACAAACTCCTCCACATCTCCCACCACATTCCCACCTGCTTTTAAGCATGTCTGGGGCCCTGCTGGGCCTCCACAAGAAGGAAAATACATTCTTGCACTTGGCAAGCCCCTTTGTTCTCCTTTACAAAGCCACTAACCACTTATTTTTCAAGTCAACGCCCCGCACATGGTCTAACCCCCGCACACGGATTCAGGACAGGCTTCTCAGGAGAACTCGGTGCTCTTACGATATGGCATGGACAACATATAAAACTGCTGCATGCTGCAAACTGCTACCAATTTATCCCTTGCTCCTTCTGGAATAAAAATGAGTGCTAAGGGCGAACCAGCTGGGCACCACAGTGGACTGGGCTGCGTTAAAAGCTGCCTGGGGTGCGGGCACACGCCAGCGGCCACCCCAGCTCATCTCGGAGGAGCATCTTCTACCAGGGGAGGTGAGAATGAGCTCTTCTAATCCGCCAGGGAAATTTTTCTCCCCGGCCTCAGTGCCAAATGTGCTTTTGACGTGAGAATAAAGTGATACAGGCAATTTCATGGAGGCTGCCGAGAGCCTGGCAATCCAACACTGAGTGTGGCCCTAGAGCCACAGAGAAGTGAGCATGAGGCTTCACCTCCTCCTCTTTTCTTTGCCCAGGAGCGAGCAAATTCCCTGCTGACTTTTCTGATCAGTCCTAAACTTTTTCTGTACTTTAGGCCCATTCTGTCCAAACAGGTGTCAGAGCTCCAGGCATGCCACATCTGAGCCAAGAAAGACAGGGTCTCCTTACATAGTCCACACTGGAGTGCACCCGGGCTGCCCCACAGCACTGGGACAGGTCACAGAATCATAGAATTGTCCAGGTTGGAAGGGACCTTTAAGATCAACTAGTCCAACCATCAACCTAACTCTGATACAAACCATGTCTCTAAGCTCTCTGTCAACCCGCCTTTTAAATACCTCCAGGGATGGTGCCTCAACCCCTTCCCTGGGCAGCCCAGTCCAAGGCTTCATAACCCCTTCTGTGTCAAAATTTTTCCTAATATCCAATCTGAACCTCCCCTGGTGCAACTTGAGGCCATTTCCTCTTGTCCCATTGCCTGTTCCTTGGGAGAAGAGATGGACCCCCCCTGGCTACACCCTCCTTTCAGGGAGTTGGAGAGAGCGAGAAGGTCTCCCCTCAGCCTCCTTTTCTCCAGGATGAACACCCCCAGCTCCCTTAGCCTAAGCTTGTTCCTCAGCTGGCTGAGGTCCTTGTGCTAAGCCGGTGGCATGAGTTACAGCCTTGGAGGTGCAGGTGGATTTGAAGGTCTCCATCTGGGGCTCAGGGTGCATGGATCTGTTAGTGCAAACCAGGGTATTTAAATTCTGGACTCTTCAGGACTTGCAGAATATGCCATGAACCTCAGCAGGTTTAAGCTTAGCATTCGCTGCTTTTTTCATGCTGCATGAGGGGACTTCATGGAGAAATGTCGGCAGGCTGGTCCACTCACCATCAAAATAAAGAGCTTGCAAAGCCATGCAAAGTGAACACTGTGCTGACTTCATTACTAACCAAAAAGATCCATCTTCAGGAACACAAGAAAGCTGCAGCACCACTGAAGCCACCTGAGCAGGAGGAGCACAGCCTGCAGAGGTGGGACACGGCTCTGGAGGAGCACTGACACACTCCCACTGCCCAAAAGTCCTGCTGTGCAACTCCCCAGGCTGCCTTTTGGGGTCTAGCAAGAGACACCATTCCTACTGAAGCTGGATAAACTCACATAATGAATGTGGTCATCAGGGAGTCACTGAGCCATTACACTGGATGTTCCTCTGGAGGCACGTTCAGATCAGAGCGTGTTTTCTCCACTCTCCATCCTCCCATCCTCAGCTGCTAAGGGGGCCACAGAAGAGCGTGGAGGCTGAAGCCTAGCAAAGACACGCATGGCCATAGCCCAGGTCCATGGACAACTGCTGCCAGAACATCATGCATGCGGTTGCCTCTCCGAGTCTGTTGAGCACCGCAGTGCTTCTGGCAATGCTGTTGGCTGTAAAGGAAGAGAGGAATAAATGCTTCCTTGGTGCAGCCCAGAACACACCCCTGCTCAGCTCCAGTTCCCTTGTCCTGAGCCCTTTTTGCTGCCAGGGTGCATCTTGCCAGCTGCCAGTCACTTTTCTTGCAAAACGGAGAGCTAATAACAGCACCACGCTGATTAACACCCTTCAAGGGAGACATGACGAAAGCCCAGTGGTGGGTAATGACAACAATTAGCTCAATTTGCTGGCATGCACCGCTAGAAATAGCACTGCAGAGCCTTCATCGGTGCGTGCAGACAGACCAGGACGTTTATACTTGCAACCTATAGTGGTGATGAGCAGCCAGATCCCTCGGGACCCCCTTGAGAGTGCACGAGGAGAGACAAGAGCTCAGCCTGGGCAGATTTTGCTTCTCATTCTCATTCTGACGCCCACCCTCTGCATCGCTGAATCCCTGCGCCCTCCCCAAGGCAGTACCTATCCCCCCTGCTCCCATCCCAGCACCTTTGCCCACCCTGGATAGGGAGGTGGTGCTATGTCTAGCCAACACGGCAGGGTCAGGTTGGATCCAGCTTCCAGTGCAGAGGTCCCCCCACTGGAATGGTCTCTGCCTCCTGCGATGTCTGGGCTATCTGGGAGCCTTTGGAGAAAGCACAGAGGTCGCCAGGACCTGCCTGGCAGAGCAGTCCATGCCCCAGCACGTGATGGGCTACAGCCATGGTTTCAAACACCTTCAATCACCTTTGGGTGTAATTAGCATCTTGCTGGTCAGTTAAAATGCAAGTTTGATGGACTGCATATCCGGTGACAAAGGAGGAAGAAGAAGAAGAAAAAAGACAAAAATGGAAGAAATGCTATTTTGCTGCTTAGCTTGAGAGCTGACCTGACCTTATCTGGGAGATAAGGGCTAGAATGATGCTGCTGCTTTGCCCGTTCATTCTGGTTACCTGCAAACCATCTCTGGCACTGGGGAGCAGATGGAGGGTGAGCCCTCCAGCCACCACAGGCACGTGTAACTGTCCCATGGCAGCGCAGCCCGCTCTTCTCCTGGAGGTGCACGGACCACTGAAAGCCAAGTCAGTGATGTCAGTTTTTCCGCAAGGACCAGCTTTTCTGTGACCTATTAGAAGGAGCTGCAAGAGCCTTGATGGAGGCTGGGGGGGATACGAGATCTTCTGACTACACGCCCGACAGACGAGTCGGGCACAGAACTCACGGCACATGCAAAACTCGGGTTAAAAAAAATGCGGTCCCTCAACATTTCCTAAACATTGGTGCAAATTCTCTTCCCCATCCGAGCGGCGGAGGCAGGAGAGGCAGCTTCACTCCAACAGTGCCGTGCGGGGCTGCTGCGACCGAGCCATCACGGCCAGTGCTTGTGGTGCAGGGGTGGCTCTGGATTCGGTGGGGGAAGTTGTCCTGTCCAATGATCACCTGCTGGCACTGGGGATGGGTGGCCTTGTGCCATCAACAAGCTGCAGGTTGGGGGTACTTTGCCTTGAGTCACCGTGGTGAGTCCCCATGAGCTCCTGCCATGCCGAAGGGTTGCCTGGCAGTCATGGTTTGCAGCTCTTCCAGAGGATCGCGTGGTGGCACCCTGCTGAAGTCACTGGTTGGAGCTGCCCACCTTCCTGTTGCCTGCCTGGGGAGGGAAGTTTTCTCATCACCTTGAAGGATTCCCCAAAACACTGCCCATGAACAGTCTCTTCAGCAAATTGTCTGCCATGTCCTCTGTCTGTCCCATCCTGTCCTTCCTCTCCACATTCCTGTGTGACCATCACCTCCTGGTTTTTAGGGAGGAACTTTCTACCCTGTTTTGTGCAAAGACATTTTATAACCACGTTGTTCAGCTCTTCTTCTCTGCAGGGCCCTCCAGAAAGGCGGGGGGGGGGGGGGGGGGGGCATGGTCCCTGTGTGTATACTGGTCCAGGAACAGCAAAAAAAAAGCCTGCTGAGCTCTTCCGTGGTAAGACTGGCCCATGAAGGGAAGGCAGATGAAAGTGAACTGAATTTGCACCTCATCCAGTACACTGGTGGATGAGAAGCTCAACATGAGCTGGCAAAGCGCACTGGCAGCCCAGAAAGCCAACCATGCCCTGGGCTGCATCTCCAGCAGCATGGCCAGCAGGGAGAGGGGGGGTTCTGCCCCTCTGCTCTGCTCTGCTCTGGGGAGACCCCTCTGCAGTACTGCCTCCAGCTCTGGGGCCACCAACAGCAGAAGGACATGGAGCTGTTGGAGTGGGGCCAGAGGAGGACACGGAGATGCTGGGAGGGCTGGAGCCCCTCTTCTGGGAGGGGGGGCTGAGAGAGTTGGGGGGGTTCAGCCTGGACAAGGTTCTGGGGAGACCTCAGAGTCCCTTCCAGTCCCTCAAGGGGCGCCAGGAGAGATGGGGAGGGACTCGGGATCAGGGAGGGGAGCCATAGGATGAGGGGGAAGGGTTTGACACTGAAAGAGGGGAGATGGAGATGAGATGTGGGGAAGAACTTCTTTGGTGTGAGGGTGGTGAGAGCCTGGCCCAGGTTGCCCCGAGAAGCTGTGGCTGCCCCATCCCTGGAGGGGTTCAAGGGCAGGTTGGAGGGGGCTTGGAGCAACCTGGTGTGGTGGGAGGTGTCCCTGCCCAGGGCAGGGGATGGCACTGGGTGGTCTTTAAGGTCCCTTCTAACCTGAACCATTCTGTGATTCTATGATTCTATGCATAGGCCTCCCTACAATGGAGCTCTTTCATCTTGTTGGTATGCTAGACCTCTGGGACCAGCACTGAGAAGAGAGTAAGAGGTTCCTATCATGGTAAACCTTTCATCTCTCTCTTTGGCTAAGTGGATAAGTGTTGCCCACGTCCTAGCTGCATCTCCTGTATCTGGAGCATCACAAGGAGCTCCTTTGCTCCCCAAGGCCCTTTTCATCATACCTATGGACTCTGCACACCTGGGCATTGCCTGGGCTGGAAGCATCCCTGGCACGCTGCCCTTCGCCTGGGTCTGCAGCTCTGCTCTCTGGGCCTTACGAGAAGTGAAAAGAAGTTTCTGGCATTTGAATATACCATAGACAGAGACAGCACTCTCTCTTGAAGATCAGATCCAGCATCCAACTTTTTATTTCAGACCGCTGTGCCAGAAGCAGGGTGGGAATGGGCTGCAAACCGCTTTCCTGGGTGTCCAACGCCCACGGCCTGCAGCCGGCTGGGAAATAAACATTTTTCATTAAAAATAGTCCGCAGTTCCAATTCTCAGCTTGGAGCTGGTGACAAGAGCTTCTCAGCGTGTGACACTTCAGAGCAATCTGCACAATCAGGATGCAGCTGGGAGCAGCTGGGCTGGCTTTGTTTGTTATTTCTTATCACACAGCAGAGAAGAGACTTCCATGCGTCTGGAGCGGGGGTGTGTTATCTCATTTAGCATCAGCTGGCTGAAGTTATCTGAACTGGTCCGAGTTAGACTGTCACCTCTCTTGACATGCAAATGGTAAGGCCTGGTCCAGAAAGGGAACGAGGCAGTGCCTTTTCCCAACCTTTTTCTTCCCCACCAGATCAAGGACAAGACATGGGATGATTCAGAACTGTGTTTCAGCTTCTACAATCGCAGCCCAAAACATGGTTTTGGGCCACAATGTCACAGCCCTGAGGGTACTCATACGCCTGAATGGCCATAGCCAGCCTCACTCCTGACCCCTGCCCACGTGGGACCCAGATGCCTTCAGCCCCTACCCGAGCTGTGGTGTAGGAGTGCTGGTCACTCTGTCACAGCCATGCCATGGCTGCTCTGTCACAGCCATGCCTGTGCCTGGCCATGGACCTTGCTGATCCTGACCCTCTGGCTGACTTCTCAGCCTGGCCCCAGACCTACCTTGTCACTAAGGACCTGCTCAGTCATCACTGGGTTGTGTCTGACCTGCTCACCATTACTGAACCCAACCCTGATCTGCAGATCAATGACGTCCCAGTTTGACCTTGGTGTCCACCCCTTAACCATCACTGGGGAGAAACCAACCCATGTTGCACCCGGACACCCAAGTGGCCAAAGAGGAGACTCACCCAGCGTCTGGCCAGCAAGCACGCGTCCGTTCTCGCCCAGGACAGCAGCACGCGCGTGCCTCTCGTTGGAGTACTGTACAAAGGCATAGCCCTTGTGAACGGAGCAGCCCACCACGCGGCCGTACTTGGAGAAGATGGTCTCCACGTCAGACTTCTTCACCACGGCTGTGTTGAGATTGCCAATGAAGACTCTGGAGTTGATGGACTTGGGGTCATTCTTGTTCGTGATGTTGCTCGTCTGCACCTTCAATGACATCTTGAACACCTGAAGGAACAAAGCTGGAGTCACGGAAGCGGGAAGGGAATTGCTGGAGTCTTAAAGAAAGGGGTGAGGGAACCAGTTCCTCAACTTCAACTGGTCGCAGCTGGGGGGATCCCATCTCAAGAGAGCCCCTGTGTGTTGGGGAAGGGAATGTCGCAGCCAGCGCAAAACTTTCACTGGAACCCCGTTTATCAGGCTGATGCTCTGGGTGTGAGCTGGTTGCTTTTGGGGGCCAAATCAAGATTTAAATAAAGTTGACATCCGAGTAAAAGCTTTAATGCTGTTCTAGGAAAGCTTTTACCTCTCTGTACTTAACTACAATCCAAAGGACTGCTCTTTTAAAGGCAGTTTGCATTCAGCACCTTCGTTCATGCCCACCTTTATGGGCTTTCTCCCTCTGAGCACCTCCCCGCACAGCCCAGCTCTCGCCACGCACAGGGACAACCTGGACCCCCAGATCCGCACTTGTAGCTGGAAAAGGACTTGATTTTTCTGGATTTTCTGGATGCAAACGAAGGGATTTAGGTGGCGAAGCAGCCCATGTGCTCCTGTCGGGTATCTGCTCTCTGCTGCCTGCCCTGCGCATTTACACGTTGGGCTCTGAGCTGAATTTTGTGCAAACAGGAGGTGTCACTGTTAGCTTGGGAATCGCTGAGCCATCAGCCAGATCAGCTGGAAGCCACTCCAGCCGGCGTCCCACAGCTGCAAGGTGTGATCCTCCAAGTTTCTTGCCTGGGGTGTTTCACGGGCAGCCCCTGAGAGTAGGTTTCACCTCTGAGGACCGAGGGACAGGGCTGGAAATGGTGTGAAATTAAAGCCAGTCTGGCTGCCCATCAGGCTGCCTGCTCACATTTCTGCAGCAAAAATCACAGCTGCCCAAAGACATCGGTTTGATTTTTATCTTCCAGAAACAGAGGGGATGCTTCGGGACCGCTATTGTGTGCTGCCTACACAGGGTGTGGTATTTACCTGGGAAAAGTCAGCTCAGAGCTGTGGAATGTATTTTATGATGTGTGTTGAGGTGCTGCTCTTCCCCAGCCCCTTCCAGCAGCACCCACAGGCACTCCCAACACCCGGGACCACCAGGTTTCCACAACTCCAGGTGGTCACCAAGCCCGGCATAGGGGACACGTTGCTACCACAAGGCCATGGTGTCCCCTCCCTGGTAGTCCCCAGCATCTTCCCTGGCTTTGGGGTTTTGGCTCTCTGGGCTCAAAGTCCAGGTGTGTCTGAGCTGCCTGGCCTGATGGGACATGGTGGCACCTGCCTGACTGCATGGACAGGCAGGAGGAACACTCTCTTCCTCAAAATAAGAAATAGTTCTCAAATAAAAAATATACCCCATCTCAGTTTTTCCATCCCATCTGTGGAGAGTTTTAACACTGATACCCCAAGCCCCAGCTTAGGAAAACACGAGGCGTCTGTTTGCCCAAACCCTTCCCGAATTCTAACGAGTCCAGAATTGTTTTATTTAGAATCATCTGAATCTCTGACCAGCTGTTTGCAGCTGCAAACACCAATTCCATCAGGGCACTGAGCTCCTTAAGCCTCTCTAGGAGGGATGTGGGTTAAGCTGCCTCTGTGCACAGAAATAGAAAGGGCTGGCTGGAGGATTCAGGTAGGATGAGGAGTCGGGGGGGGAATAAAACATGTGTTTTCCCTCAGATCTAGTGGGCTGCCCTGTCTCAGCGGGTGCAACATGAGTCAGCTCTGCTGCTGTCAATGGATCCTCCGCTCCATGGCTTTGTTTTAAACAAAAAAAAAAAGCTGGATGAAGATCTCAGGTGGGCACAAAGGCACCAGATGGACCTTCACCTGGAGAAGGACATCTCCCAAGGCATCGCCAAGGGTATGACCTTGGCCACCATGGAGGTGGGGGGGTATATGGAAACCTGTGCCTCTCCCAGGTCCCTGCTCCCCCAAACCCACCTTGTACCCTCCTTGTCTGGTTCCTGTGACCTTCCCCCCCATGCCTCCTGCAGCTGGACCAGTGTGTGCTTGTCCCCTGCGTTGTCTCCTCTCCTCCCCCTGGGATGCTGGGTCCCCCCCAACCGGATAAAGGCTGTGGCTGTAGGAGCTGGAGGTGGGAGAACTCACTCTCAGCGTCCATTGAGGGGACCAGTGATGGAGTGGGCAGCTCAGCATCACCCCTGCCTCGGCAGAGCCTCTCCCTTGGCTTCCCAGTTGAAGCCCTGGGTCTGAGCATTGGGGCCATCTCGGGACACTGCAGGTCCACGCAGGAGACGTGCCTGTGGCTGACGAGCGATGGGACGGGGCCACCAGATGGCAAGCTCAAGGTCAGGCAAGGTGACGGCCGCGCCGCTGGGAAGGACTTGGGAGGAAGCCAACGAGGACCGAACATGTCTGCTGATGGGATACTCTCCCAGTGCCATCTGCCCACTGGCTGCTGTCCCTGCCAGGGTCGGGAGCAGGGCTTCGGCAAGGAGCTCCAAGGATGAGGAGCTGGGTCTCTGGGCTTCAAGCACGGCATCGCCCTGAGATTTCAGTCACCATCAGCGACGCCCTCCATCTAGCAAGCAGCCCGCACAGCTCTCATTTAGCAAATTATAAAACACTCAGCACCGGGATGTTCAAAACCCCTGTGCAAAGTGCTCTTCTGCTGTCCCCACGCAAGCCTGGTGTCCTCTGGAGAAAACAGCCTCCCTTGCCTTCTCTGTCCCCTTCACTTAGGGTTTCTTCTTACACACAGTATTCATTTCACATCGCTTATTGGGCCCCTCACTGCAACAACTGGAAAGGACATGTTAATCATGGCATATTAATATTTCATACTCCGCCTCACTGCCTTCCAGCAGACCTCTTGGTGCTGCACCCAGATTAAATCCAGAGGAGCATCAGCCACCTCGGCTCAGTGTCCCTTCCCCCTGACACAGCACGGCTCGCCCGCACCATGTCTTCTCCAGCCCCTGTCTCTTTGACACGCCACGGAGAAAGCAGCGGGCATGAGTCAGAGCAGAGCATCTCATGATACCCCTGATTAGAGGAACATACACGGCAGAGACACATATGGCTGGTATAGAGGAATACTCTCATAACCACACTGTCTTCAGCAGATGCATTTTCACAGCTATTCTTTCACCTTTCCTCCCCCAACGCACAACTGCAACAAAACACACGAGTTGGGAAACAGAACAAGCCAAAACGCAACTAGTAATGACACTCAGATATAAATAAATGAATGTATAAAGGGGTCCATCATCTGTAGGACCTCAAAGAAGACCAAGGACAGATTAGTATGATTATCCCTGTTTTCCGCAAGGGAAACAGAAGAGGTCTGGGGTGGGGGAGTTTGTGCCACTGAGCTCAGCAAAGCTTACAGAAACATCACAACACCACCTCCTGCTTCCAATCGCTCCCAAAGACAAATGCACTTAAGGATGAGATTGTCAGAAGTTCCTTCCTTATTTCCTGCCTGTGTGTCCCATGTCATAGAATCACAGAACGGTTCAGGTTAGAAGCGACCTTAAAGATCATCGACTTCCATCCCCCTGCCCTGGGCAGGGACACCTCCCACCACACCAGGTTGCTCCAAGCCCCCTCCAACCTGCCCTTGAACCCCTCCAGGGATGGGGCAGCCACAGCTTCTCTGGCCAACCTGGGCCAGGCTCTCACCACCCTCACACAAGTTCTTCCCCACATCTCATCTCCATCTCCCCTCTTTCAGTGAAAAACCATTCCCCCTTGTTCTATGGCTCCCCTCCCTGATCCAGAGTCCCTCCCCATCTCTCCTGGAGCCCCTTGAGGGACTGGAAGGGGCTCTAAGGTCTCCCCGGAGCCTTCTCTTCTCCAGGCTGAACCCCCCAACTCTCTCAGCCCCCCCTCACAGCAGAGGGGCTCCAGCCCACTGCATGGTGCAGGTGCTTGTCCTAGCAGGGACCCTGGAGCCCTGTAGGGGACAGCAGTTGAGCCACACCATGGTGACCCCAGAAACACGTCTGTTTTCACCCAGATGTCCCAGAGCTCCCCAACCATCAAAACCTGCCTGGACACGTTCCTGTGCAACCTGCTCTGGGTGACCCTGCTCTGGCAGGGGGTTGGACTGGATGATCTCCAGAGGTCCCCTCCCACCTCTGCCAGTCTGTGATGCTGTGATCATCCCTGGAACCTGACTCTGCCACAGACCCCAGGACCTCAGCTCTCCGTGGATTTACCGCCCCGCTACGCAAGGCACAAGGGAACCTGTTTGCCGCCACCAGGCTGAGAAGAAAATACAACGTGGGATTTACTGAGCTTTGTACCCCAAAAACTCCAGGGCCCCCCCGTGCCATTTATTAGGGTTGGTGAGGACCACTCTGAGCTCCCCAAAACCCCCATGCTCGAGGAAAGGCTGTTCCTGCTGCTCGTGCCCCTGGTCCGGACACCCACCAACAATGTCATGCTCCCTGCTGCCGCTAACGCTCAGGAATCCCTGAAAAATATTGATATTCAATCCGGTAACAGCCCGAGGCCAGAGCTGGTTTACTTGATAAGCTATTTTTCCTCCCTGCTTTAAGTGCCTCGCTTCACAGATTAGCTGTTTAATTGAGAGCCAGGTGTCTGAGAACCCCAAGGGCTTCAGTCTTAGTGACGAACTGTCAAAGGAGGCGGCGGCAAAGAAAAACCACCGCGTCCCACCACTCTCTCCCGTGGAAATCACTCTTTATTTCAGTGTGACAGCAACAGGCAGCCGGGCTGTTATTCTCCTCTTATCACGCTTCTTCACAAAACAGGGAGATGCGGCTTTTCACCCCGTGCCCATCCAGTAACAACTTTTCCCAACTTGTTGGCTTTCCACCAGGAGCCAGATGACAAATGAAGATGTCCTGCAGGGGCCAAATCCTCTCCCTGCCAAGTTTGGGGAAAATAAAGCACTTTGGGGTGCCAAAAAAAGCACCGGGAGAGCTGTGATGGATGTCACAGCCCCTGGTGCAGCCGCCATGCTTCGGTGTGGTCCTGGTGATGCTGTGGTGATACTGGGTGGTCCAGGGCTGGTGGCAGCCCTGC
>QJSC01014676.1:98621-187864 GCA_003697955.1 Calidris pygmaea
TTTTTTTTTTTTTTTTTGTGGTCCCTTCCAACCATGAAGACTGCGATTCTGTGACTCCACTGATGGCACTGCCACAGAACGGCTGATAGCACTCAAACGCAGCCGCATTTAAAAGCCAAGTCCCTGCTGCCCCCAGTGCCAATCATTCCTCCCCCGAGAGCTGCCAGTAATTTGCGAGTGAGTCGCTGAACGCCAGAGCCAAGCTCCCAAGCATTAGTTTAATAACCAACACAAGCCCCGCCATCTTTTTAATAACGTCGGAGCTCCCAACAAGCTTCGCACAGAAACCCAGAGGGGCTTAGCCCCCCTCCTGGAGAGCGCGAAGACCCTGTTCGCTCCTGTGTGGTTCAATAAATAGAATAAACTGGGAGGAAACTTGTCCCCGGGTTTTCTTGGGGAAAACAGCCTCCATTCTCCAATACATGACTGTCAGAGGATCAGAAAGTTATTAAAAAAAAAGGGGATAGACAAAGATGTCACAATTATTAGACTAGTTCTGCAGGACCAGGGCTGTCTTTGGAGGAATTTCGCCTATGCTGAGCGAGCTGGAAGGGCCAGAAAGCTAGAGATCAGCTCATCAGGAGTTGTGAAGCTTGTGGGTTCCCTTTGCACATCTTTTTTCCCCCTCATAAAGTGCAACTGTGCACAGACTGGTAAGGAAGGATGCTTTTGCTGTGGGCACAGTGGGTCCTGGGGTCTCTTGGGTGTTATTTTGGGCTGTCCCACCAGACGAGGGGCTCCTTGTACAGGGCATGTGGATTTTTCCAAACACTTCCCAGGGCTCCACCTTGCAGAGTCAGCCCAGACCTGCACAAGCTCAGAGTCAGTGGCAGTCCTTGCCCTGGCTCCCGGTCACCACAGAGGTGCCCATCTCTTATGCCCCCCAGTGCCATCCCCAGCCTGGCTGGCTCCCCGCTGCCACCCAAACCCCTACCTACTCTCCATACCCAGGGTTGGGTGGCTGGAGCACGGATGGAGAAGGCACCAATGCTGCCTTGCAGCCCACCCTGCATCCCTACAGCCCCCCAGACATTTTTGCTGGGGGGGAGCCACATTCTGCCTGAGGACACTGTTTCCTCCTCCTGAGCGCGCAGGCTCTGGGGGCTCAGGCAACGAGCCCAGCTTCAGCCCAGTTTCCACCCCGAACATTGTATTTTCCTTGTTAGAATGAAACATCATCAACACCTGACATAGCCCAGAAAGCCCCCCACATCCTGGGCTGCATCAAAAGAAGTGTGGCAGCAGGGTGAGGGGGGGCATTCTGCCCCTCCGCTCTGCTCTGGTGAAACCCCACCTGGAGTCCTGAGTCCAGCTTTGGAGGCCTCAACACAGGAAGGACATGGACCTGTTAGAACAGGTCCAGCAGAGGGCCACGAAAATGATCAGAGGGATGGAGCACCACTCCTATGAAGGCAGGCTGAGAGAGTTCCAGAGTTCAGCCTGGAGAAGAGAAGGCTTCAGGGAGACCTTGGAGCCCCTTCCAGTCCCTCAAGGGGCTCCAGGAGAGATGGGGAGGGACTCGGGATCAGGGAGGGGAGCCATAGGACGAGGGGGAAGGGTTTGACACTGAAAGAGGGGAGATTGAGATGAGATGTGGGGAAGAACTTCTTTGGTGTGAGGGTGGTGAGAGCCTGGCCCAGGTTGCCCCGAGAAGCTGTGGCTGCCCCATCCCTGGAGGGGTTCAAGGCCAGGTTGGAGGGGGCTTGGAGCAACCTGGTGTGGTGGGAGGTGTCCCTGCCCAGGGCAGGGGGTGGGACTGGATGGTCTTTAAGGTCCCTTCCAACCCAAACTGTTCTGTGATTCTATGATTTCAGGAGACAACGCTGCTGGAATAGCCCTGGATGGGGACTGCCCATAACGACACACATGGCGATACATCTGCACCCCCCCGGGGTCCCGGGGGAGCACCCAGCGATTCCTGCCTTCGCAAGCAGCTGGGAACTCCTGGGGAGCTGGGGGTCCCAGCCCTATTTATAACCTCAGTGCTTGCTTCCCACCAGCGCTCGGGTCTCAATTGATGGGGTGGGTGAAGGGGGGGTACCCGCTGCCCACCCCTGGTCTCCTCCACCCCTGCTGGGACGGAGGCTGTGCCCACCCTGCGCACGTGGAGCCTTGAGAGGAGACAGCGAAGCTGCTGAGCGGGAGGGAGAGGAAACATCAGCCAAGCCTGGCTCATTAAAGCACATTTTCTGCAGGACGTAAGCAAATAATCCAGAGTGACACCGTTAGCTTGTGGCAAACGCCGAGTGCTGCGTTTCGCAGGGCTCTGGCAGGAGGGGCTGCCTCCGTCCCCCCCCCTGATCCATCTTCCTTCCTGCCGCGTCTGACGCACTCTGAATTTCTTTACACGGGCGCATCCTCCCCCAGAGCCGCTCCGTGAATATTTCACATCGGAGCATCCTCTCCCAGAGCCAGCCCCGGCTCGGTGCAGCTCATGTCACCCATTGCCAAAGCGCCGGGACCTGCAACCATGGGGACATCTGCAACCCCCCCCCCACCCCGGGGCTGGTGCCTCTGTGCCGGCCGGCGGCGTACGAGGCAGAACCTGTTTCCTCAACCTCTCCGGTTTGGAATGATGCCTCCATGAATTTGGGGTGCTGCTGCCCAGGTGAGCGGATGCTGAGCACACAGCAGCATGAACAGAATTAGCTCCCTCATAATCTTCCCCCAACTACCCGTCTTCCTGTGCAAACAACCTCCTTTTTTTTTTTTTTTTTTAATTTTTAATTAAAACAAGAAGCCATTTCGAACTGGAGGAATCCTGCCAATCCTTTGAAAACCTGGCTCCTATTTAAATTTCAGTGCGACTGGTAAATCCTTCATAAAGAAGCAATAGATAATCAATTGCTGCTTTAATAAGGATTTAATCAGTTGTTAAAGGTACAATGGTTACAGAGTCTATCAGGTCAGCATATAGTTTATAGCTGTGGCTCTGTCCTACATAATATTCATGTCTACAGAAAGCTTAAAAATCTCTTCATAAGAGTCTTAAATCCTTCCTAACAAGCGTGATAAAGGGATGACCTATGGCTGGAAGCTCCGAGATCCATCCCGGCAGCAGCACTGCTCCTCACCCTGCCCGTCTCCACCAACGTGGGGCTCACCCCAACCGCAGCACAGCTCATTGCACACAGGTGTGTGGCCGTGACCGAGCTCATGGGGCTCCCCGGGGGACATGGCTCCTGTGGGGCAGGTTCAGGAGGTAAGTACATAGCTACACTCTTCACCATGGGGTCATGATGCCCTGCCTTTAGACCCAAGCTGCCGATCTGCACCAGCTTTGGAGCAGCAGTGCCGTCTCCCATCTGCTTGACAAAGCCAAAGTCTCTCCCTGGGCGAAGAGAGACAAAAGCTGTCCCACCGGCAGCGCAACGTGACAGCAAAGAGCACCCAAAGTGCCCCTGACCCTCAGTCCTACCCTTCGGTTCAGAGCTGGATTCCTTGGAAAACAAGGATGTCTGCCATGAAAACAAGGATTTTCAGGCAGGTATCAACCTTGGTGGGTTAAATTTGGGTTTCCACTCGCATGCCAACAACACTGCATTTAAAACATGAGATGAATCCTGACAACATAAAGGGCCACAAAAAGAATTCCCATCATTAGTCCTGTGCTAGAAGCAAGAATTAGGGCATCTTCCAAAGCCTACATGGATCAGCTCCCTGGGATTCACCCTCCTCAGCTGCTCTTTGAGTAACTACTTAATCATGGACTCCCCGTTTGCATTGAACTTTTGCAGACTTTCCATGAAAATATTTTTAAAACTAAGGCATTTTTCTCCTACAAAAAGGAAAAGCTCGGATCATCCTTTGATTGCAGAATATGCAACAAGTCGACTTTTCAGGAGTCTCTGCTTCTAATCATCTTGGAAATCTCTCGTGAACAGACTAACATTCTTTTTGACAGCAGCAAAATAAATTTTAAAGGTCAATTGAATCAGATAAGCCCAGCCTGGCAGCACTTTCAGATGCAGAATTCCATGGATAACAATTAGGTTATGTTTGAGAACAGAAACAAAATTCTTTGGAGGAAAGAATCTATAAAAAGAAAAAAAAAAAAAAAAAAAGGAAAGAAAATGAAAAGGAAACAGCAATTAAATAGAATGTCATCCGTAATCCCACTGGTGCAAAACCTGATGATTACCTACTGGGCTATGGACAATGCTACATGTATTAATCTAATTAAAGTCCTTTTTTACAGGCATCTGAAGCCAGCTCATTAGTGTGTTACTGAGATGCTCATTAATGGCTGGCCATGACTAATTTCTTCAGAATTATTCTTTAATTCTTTATCATTCACAGCCTAATAGGAAAACACAATGTTTCCATCCCCCACTCTCCCACTTGTACGCAGTGGAGACAGTTTCTCATCAGCCACCTATTGACTTGATGTTCCTTAATGAACATTTCCCCCCCACCCCAGACTTAAATGTTGTTTTAACAGCATATGATTTATTTATGAGGAAAAGCAAGTGAACTTTCTGAGAACTTTCTTAGCTGTTAATAAACTGGCATCTTCGCTGCTGCTTTTTGCATCTCCCTGCATGAGGCAGAGAGGAAAGGGAGCGGTGGAAGATCCTCCTACCCAGGTCCGCAAGCCTTGTGCTCACCTCCTCATCCAAAACCTCTCTGGACGTGCCTAGTGGGTGGCCTCAGCAGCACTCCAAAGCACCAACATTGGGCCATGTCCCACACTACATAGGGCACGATGCAGGTTCCTGTGAGAAGAAGTCATGGACCTTTTACAGGGCAACGTTGAAGCAGGGGAAAAATCTGGGCTCCAGCAGGGACCTCATTTCATGCTGCCAACCCACCACCAGATAATTTAATCACCTGCCAGGGCCACCCAGCTCCCCAAGAGGAGCTGCTGCAGATGGAGCTTCACTGATGCAATTCTCACTATTCAGCTCCACGGGTGTCTTCTAAGCAAAAATCCTGCATCTTGATGCCACGGCTTCTTTCACTCACAAATGCTGCTCAGTTCCCGGCCAAACTGGTCCTGCCCATCCCCAGGTTGTGCTGGGCTCCTGGGGCCACCCCAGCCTCTTCCAAGCCCTGAGGGATACGGCTGTTTTTTGTGAATGACTGAGCAGAAGTCAGGGATTTCCACATCACCACATGCCACCGGGGATTTTAGCAAAGCCCCAAATCCCAGGAGACTTGGCAAAACCATGAGCTGAGGAGGAATACCTTGAGCGGAGTCACCATCCACAGATCAAAGGGGCAGCTCCAGTCCCCGGCCAGACTCCAAAACACTTGTCCACGTTTTCCTACAGATGGGACTTCATGTCAGGGGAATCCCCAAAGCCAGGGGCTCGCTCCCAGAGATTGTGCTGGTGGTGAAGGGAGCAGGACATGGGATGGGGAGCCTTAGGGGGGCCAGAGGAAGAGCAACTTGCTGGTCCTTGGCACACTAACCCTCAGTTCTTTAACAACTGACTTTTTTGACATGCTCCTTTCCTCTCTCAGGGTTAGTTATCAGCTGATTGCCTTTCAAAATTATTTCAGACACTTTAAATATGCAGAATGACATAAATGATTAGGATAGATACTCTGTAAAGTTGCCGAGATGTGGGCTCCTACTTCACTTCTGGTGGGATTTGCTGAGGTCTGGGTGTCTAAATGCCGCCTCCGAGGCTCCACAGAGACTGGGGAGGCACCCTCTCCCCAAGGAAAGCATCTCAGAGGGGAGGGATGGAGCCTGCAGTGACGGGAGAGGGAGACCTGAAATGCAGCTGAGGTGACGACTATAGCAAGGCCTACGTTGGTAGCCATTCCCTTTCCTCCTGAAAAATAATAAGTCCCAGCTCCCCATCTACTGGTCTGTGCCTCTGCAGTTCTACGTGGATGCAAGGAGCAGAAGAACACCTGGTTTCACAGAGGGCAGACCCGCTCCCGTGTGATGTGTGTGCTTCAGCATCAGCTCGCCCAAAGCCCAGAGGTGACGGATGGGCTGGCCATTTGCCCACCGACGTCAGCGGGCGCTGGGGCAAAGCCAGCGACGAGGGTACGTCGTCTGCTGCTCTCATTCTCCGTCAGTAACGTCACGCTAGCCTTGCACACCGCGACTGTGTAATGGTTAAGGACTGTGTGGACTCTCGGGGCTCCCCGTTGATGCTGGTTTCACCCCTTCGCACTCAGCCAGCCCTTCTCCAGGAGAGCATCACCCTCCCCTTCGCAGCGCCAGGCTCCCACAGAGGGGGTAAAAGACACAGACCCCTTTTTTAATAATAAAGAAAGATTAGTAACCCATCATTGTTTGTTGATTATGGTCATTCTTTTCTGTAAATGAAGTTTAAAAGTCATTAAAAGATTTGTCAGCCGTGACTTATGAGCCCTTCTTGCCGTAGGGGAGTGAAGCAATGACAAATACCCTCCACCGCCGCATCATCTGTTATGTGTTAGAAGTTGCCACGTTCCAATTACCAGGGACCCACCGAATCCATAAACGAAAAGCAACTCGAATACCCTACACGGCTGCCGGGACCATTAGTCAGAGCTGGCGGGTTTCATCACCGCAGCATCAGGCTGAGGGGGCGTCGGGCATAAATCACACTTTGCATGCGTGCAGGGCATCGCTGGCGCCCGCAGGCGGCTTTATCAACGCTAATTGTGACTCGGGCCCACCTTCGAGGAGATGGAGCAACTCCTGGCCTCCCAAGCAGGAGACACGGCTGAAGGGCTGCAGAAGCTGAAGGCTGGGACTGCTGGGACATGACCAGCATCGGGTGGTAGGTCGGGGCCAGGAGAGCTTTGTAGCCCAGTCAAAAAACTAAATAGAAAAATCAGCTTGCTCATTTTTCCTCCTTGAAGCACAGCGGCAAAGGAGGCAGTTAGTGCCAAGCGCTGTGCTGCCTTGGAAGCTGCTTCCAACAAAGGCTTTCACGCTGGGGTAGCCACAAACCTCCGAGGAAACACAAAGGCTCAGTGATCAATGATCTCAATGATGAGATGGGCTCAGATCTCAACAATCTAGTGGGAGGTGTCCCTGCCCATGGCAGGGAGTTGGAACTAGACCATCTTTAAGGTCCATTACAACCCAAACCATTCTATGATTCTATGATCTGCCCTGGTCCTGCCAGCCCCAGCAGGAAGAAGAACTGAGGTCACCTTTGCCTTGCCCCCACCCAGAGGGCTGGAGCCCCTCTGCTGTGAGGACAGGCTGAGAGAGGTCCAGAGCTCAGCCTGGAGAAGAGAAAGCTCCAGAGAGACCTTAGAGCCCCTTCCAGTCCCTAAAGGGGCTCCAGGAGAGATGGGGAGGGACTCTGGATCAGGAAGGGGAGCCATAGGATGAGGGGGAAGGGTTTGACACTGAAAGAGGGGAGACTTAGACGAGTTCTTAGGAAGAACTTCTTTGGTGTGAGGGTGGTGAGAGCCTGGCCCAGGTTGCCCAGAGAAGCTGTGGCTGCCCCATCCCTGGAGGGGTTCAAGGGCAGGTTGGAGGGGGCTTGGAGCAACCTGGTGTGGTGGGAGGTGTCCCTGCCCAGGGCAGGGGGATGGAACTTGATGGTCTTTAAGGCCCCTTCTAACTTTAACCATTCTAAAATTCTATGATTCTATGATTCGAAGCTCCTCCTGATGGCACAAGGAGGATGAATGTGAAGAGAGCCTGTGCTTGCTGGGAGAGCAGCTAGTGCTGCACACACTACAGGAGACCTTTCTGGGGTGCAGGACACAGGGTGACCTTTCTCATCCTAGGTAGCAGAGCCTGGCATGTCCCACTGTCTCTGCTCTGGGATGGGGGGGCTTCCCACAGCTCATCCTGATGGAAGCATCCAGTTAAAGTCAAATTTTCCTGCCAGGGCAGGGGCCAGCGCTGGCACCAAGCCCTCCCTGGCTCCATAGGGACCCTGCAGCTCCTTAGTCACATGTGCTGCTCACCTTGCCCTTCCCATGGGATGCTGAACAGCTTCCCTGCACCAGAGGGCTCCCAGATACCCCAGGGAACTCAGGACCAAGCTACTGGCCCTTGAGTGATGGCCAGAAGGTAGAAGCTCTACAGATCTCTGTAGCATCCTTTCTCTATCCCTTGCCTGGAGGACCAGTCCCAGTCTGTGGGTTATACGCAGAGCTGAAGCCCACCACTAACTCCCAGTGCTCACCTACTGCTGGGGAAGAGCATGCACCAGATGTTACCAAACTGTCTGGGTGATGTCGGGGGAACACTGCAAAGCTCCTTGTTAACACAACAGCTTATAAAATCAATTAGATCACATTAAAGGGCAATTTGGCCCTCATTACACTTAACCTCCTCTGTGAGAGGGGTAATGGCCCATGGAAGTTTATGGCCCGTTTGGCTTTCATTTGTTGGGCACGGCAGAGGGAGAACTCACAATGGCAAACCTCCCTTTCCTGGGCTACAAAATCCACCACTAAAATCTTCAGGATGAGCTTCTCCCCAAGCTTTTCTCTATCGGAGCCCACTGGAGGTGTCCTGGAGGAGCCACACCAGAGCTGGGACACAGCACCGCAGTCGTAACTCCGTGGTGGGGCTGTCACCAGGGACCAGACCACTGTGTCAAGAGCTCTGCAACCTACCTCTGGCAGTAGCCAAGACCAAACTGCTTCCTGGAACACCAGCAGAGAGGACTAACTTCTCCCAGAGAAGTTGTGGCTGCCCCATCCCTGGAGGTGTTCAAGGCCAAGCCTGATGGGGCTTTGAGCAACTTGGTCTACTGGGAGGTGTCCCTGCCCAGGGCAGGGGGTGGGACTGGGTGGTCTTTAAGGTCCCTTCCAACCTGAACCATTCCATTATTCTATTATTCTAATACGCTTTCTTGGCGCAAAGAACTGCCTTGAGGTCTCCTGAAAAGCATGGCTGAAATCCTCACGCATCAAGGCTGATCATCTTTCATGCACCCTCCCTGACCACGCTCAGCAGCAGGCAGGCATTTATCCCGTTAACTCTATTTTATCCTATTTAACCCTATCAAATCTCACCTTTTATCAGCAAAACTGGCTGCCTGGGGCTGTGTCTACCGTCACCGACCCACAGGTCTTTGGAGACTCACCCGAGTCAGAGTGACTTTCAGCTGCTGTTTGTTTTCCCGGCTGCGTAGGGCATCTTTGACTGTCCCCGAGAACTGTGAGCAGCAACACTTCTGTCTGGACACGGCTGCTCCGCAATTACTCATTTTAACAGTAGCAGTCATTGGAAAAGCAAAAGAAGAAGAATGATTTCATTTTCGTAACCTTGAGTTCCCTCTGCCCTGCCTGGATGCGTTCGCTTGCATTATTTTCATCCCCCAGGAACGCGGACACCACATTGCTCCTGCTGCAGAGCATCTTCTACACCCACTGGAGAGCTGGTCTCAGCACTGGGGGGGCCCAGGGCTTGTTCCAGTCCAACGGGTGATCATCCCCCCTCAGGTGAACCAGCTACTGACCCTACCAGATAAACCCTGGGCTACCACCCCACGCTTGGTTCCTCCGGTTAATGCTTATCTGCAAATGCTAAACGAGCTGGGCGCTCCGTAATTAATAACGAGCGAGTTCATGCCATCGCTGTGCCCACAGCCCGGCGCCGAGCACTTTGACAAACTGAAGCTGATGAAGTTAAATGGGGAATTCAAGATGGTTTATGAAACCTTCACGGTTCGCTGTGGCAGGGTTTCAGCTGTTCCCTCATCTTCTACTTAGCAAGGCTGTGCAGGCAAACGCACACTCTGATGCACAGATAAACCCTCCTGCTACACCAAATGGTCTTGTGAGAGCCTGATGCTGGGAAAGGCGAGGAGAAAGTTTCATAATATTACGCATGTACATTTTACAGAGGAGTCCGAAATAACACCTTTTCACAACACACAGTTCTTGCTTAGGAACTCACTGCTGCAGAATACCAACATTAGAGACAGAGAAATCAAGGAAATCCCATTTTTAAGCGTTTTCCTCACCCCCATCCATCCATAAGACTTTAATTTTGTTAGGTCAAAGCCATAGCTGTTTTGTTCTTTGCAGGTGGAGTATGTAATGGCACAGGGGCAGCACCTGGCATTCACATTTAATGACTCTGTTGGGAGCCCACTGGTAACCGGCATTTTCTTCTGGCACCAGTTGATATTGTGAAACCTGTTTTGATTTTGCAAAACACAACTCCCAGCCTGCCTTTGCAGTGGGGAACAGCAAACCTACCGCAAACACTTTGGCAGAAAGAAAGAGAAAAGAGTGTTTACTTTGAAAAAATGCTCATCTTTTAAAAACCAAACTAGGGAAGAGGGTTGAGGGAGGGAATGACCAGCTGCCAAGTCCATGGGGTTGGCCAGAACTCTCTTCATCAGCTGTTGTGAGGCAGGTGATCGCCAGGAGCTTGAAGAAACCTTCTCTGAGTTTCTAGAAGAGGCTGGGGGGGTTCAGGAGACTCCTCATCAAGGGTCACCTACTGAATGTGTTGGCCCTCAGGGGTCTGTCTCCATGTGTCCTGAGGGAACTGGTCCCCCCACAGAGAACCACTGGCTGAGGATGTCCTACCCATAGGCACATTCTTCAGCTCCATGAGATCACTGCCCCACAGGAGTGATTGGGATGGACCCCAATCCCAAGACTGGGATCAACACAGAGATGTGATGAGAAAAAAAGATGTCTCGCTTCCTGATACCTGCGGCTCGTGGGGCATCAAGTCAGCTTTTATCACATCAGGCTATGTAAAACATTTTTATTATGAAGGAAGGATTCATAAACAGTTGTGTCTATCTTTCTGGCTTTCCAGAGGAGTCTTTCCTGGCCAGCTGATCTCTCGCTCCTCAGCGGAGAGGAGTAAATATCATCGCAGTCGCTTCCTCCCAAGTTATTTAATTTCTTGACTTGTCCATATGGCTCACATGGGCTTTGTCTCTGCAACCGGCTGCCGGTTTGGGAGGACAGCTGAAACTGGGAGGGCTCTGCTATCATCCTTCATGTAAGGAGGTGAAAATCTCACCCTTGGAAACTCCCGTGAGAACACCTTACATGGGAAAGCTGGGAGAAATCCTCTTTCTTTCACTATCATCTTTAACCTCCCTGTGCCACAATCCACATGAAGGGGTTGCTTTTGGGGTTTAATATAAGTGATGAAGATTTGTTCAGGGCTGCAAATCACCTTGAGGAAAAGCAACCTGTAAATGCAAATGATGACAGTGATAGCTGCTATATATAATGTCTGTAAGATCATTAATGCCAATCAACTCATATAGTAATATACATCTTGTCAAAGTAAAGTGAGATCATTTCACAGTAAGATCCCAAGCTGGGTTTATAGAGGTAATAATAGCATTGGTAAACTTAGACTTTTTTAAGATGTTTGACATGAGGCACACGTTTTCATTAAGAAATCTGAACAGTAAAACACCAGGTTGGATTAGGACCCAGCTGAGAAGTCTCCAACCATCAGCACAGAGCTGCTCCCGGGCTCCCACCACGGCCGGTTTCTGCACCCATCCTGTTTTTGGTTCTTATTAATGACCTGGCAGAAGGCATTAAACCATCACTGCTGATGTCTGCAGGTGAGAGAAAGTCAGGGGAGCAGAGAATAATAAAGAGTGGGTCACAGCAGAGCAGAGCACATGGACTGAGACCCGCATGGTGAGGGACCCTCTTCTGGGAAGCAGAAACTCCGTAAAGTCCTTGAGCTAACTCTTCCTGGGCAAAATCCAAGGAAAATACAAACAGTCTGGAGACAGCTTGGTCACGAGAACTATTCAAGGATTGGAAAACATACTTTTTTACAAAATCTTTGTTGCTTGACAAAGAAGAATTTACCTGGTGACTTGGTCAGGGTCTGTAAGTGCCATTTTGGAGAGCGCTAACGGAAAAGAGAATTTATCAATCTGGTGACCAAGACATGGCAGCACCCAGCAACTGAAGATGAAGCTAGATAAACTCAGATTATAAACAAGCTACAAATGCTCAACACTGTGGGTAATCACTCTGACAGTCTACTTGTTTGAGAGATTCTCTCTTGTTTCTCTTGTTTTTAAAGCAAGGCGGATTATTTTCCTAAAAAAAAAAAAACCAACCCAGTTCATGTGTTAATTCAATATGGAATTCATGGCAGTCCCAGCGCCTGATTTATGTAGGTGGTCAGATTAAGGGATAATTTGACTTAATAAATTTATTCGGCACCTTATCACACACATGACTGCTCATGCACATGCTGCATTTGTTTCTCTCTCGTTTCACTGCCAGGAGTTCTTCTCCCTTCACTGCCACCATCAGGACATGCTGTCAGGAGCAGGAGATGATCCCCTTGCCTTGCTAAAGCTAATGTTATTTTTAACACTTTATCTAGACCCCTAAAATCAATAAGAACGTGCCTTTGGCTGTTAAATTACAAGTTCCTCCATTTAAAAGATGTTCAGGCCCTACTTTCAACTCTCTTTGAAATTAAATCGACATTTTCATTCATTTTTTGACAGTCACTGTTACCAGGTGAATCCTAATTTCAGCCCAGCACCAGGGATGCTGTTGGCATCACTAAAACTGAGCCAGGAAGAGCCACTCTGGTGTGCACCGGGAAGGAGATGGATGGTCCCTCTCGAATCTGCTCTGATGGAGATGGGTAAAACTCCCAGAAGGTGGGAAAGGGACTTGGAGCGGGTTTAGAAAGAGCTGCCTTTCTTCTTCACCAGCTTCCAACTCATGAAATTATTTGTCATTGCCCTTTCCTGACTTGCCTCCAGCAGGTCGTGTCACCGCAGAGCTGCCTGGAGCACAGAGCAGGAGGGCATTACACGGGAATTTGGTGAGATTTCCACACCTTTACAAAGCTCCCTGCAGCCTGGACATCCCCCGACTAGAAAGATTAAAGGGATTAGAGGCTTACAAATGACGAGCCAGGGAAGTGAAGGGCTTTAGAAAATACAAAGTTCTTAATTTACAAGGGATGTTTAAAAAATGAATGGAGTGAGGATTTTCTCCCACTGGAAAGCGGGAAAATGTATTCTGAAGGAAGGTTATTTGACCAGTGAAATGGTTGGCTCATCCCATGTGAAAGTACTAATGTATATTTTATATGGTGCAGAGACAAAGGCATCTCTCATTTGCTCCTCTACAGATGAGGTGAAGACGGTGAATGGGGTTAGTAGGATGAGTAGAGAATATGGTTTTACGACTGCAACGAATGAAGCACTGCCAGACAAAGCCGGGGAGCACGTTTCCAGATGAGTAGTTCATTGACTAAAAATTATATTTTGGGGTAGGCTGAACACTACTCCCAAAGCATGCAAAAACTTCCCACTTGCAGAAGGAATAAAGTGCAGATCTCTTATTTTCCACAAAAATACAGGCAGCACTTTAGATCAGCACTGGCAACACCCTGCCGAGTTCTCTCTTTCCTTTCACTCTCCATTCCTGCCCCTGGGAGGGTTGTGCTATTTCCCACGCTAACTGCTTGCTTGGGCCAGTTTAGTTCCCAGCCGTGGTTAAACCAAAATTTAACTGAGCCTGTAAAAAGCAGGGGGTGGAAAGAGTTCCTGAAGGGAACTGGAAGCTCTTGAAGGCTTTCCAAAGCGAGGTTCACAAGTCAAGAATATGTTCTTCCCTTTCCATTCTCCCCAGGCACAGACCCGGCAGAGAGGGAAAGGGCAGGGCGGATGGTGCTGGAGAGGCTGGAAGATCCCTTCCCTTGGGTATGGGCTCCCAGAAGATGTCCTCGCCAGGCTTGTGTCTGCAAGTTTCTCCTTGGCCCTGGACAAGTTCCTGCAGAAAGAGAAGCGATTCCCAGCGTAGGTGTCTTCTTTCCATGCTGGCTCTTTCACACATGGTTTTTTCCATCCTCAGTCCCCACTGACTTGTGCACCCCAGACATTCTGTAGGGCTGGGAAGCCAGGCAGAGTGTGCCTCCTCCTCCTAGGTTTGTAGAGACTGTCTCCAAATGCCCACCAAGACTGTGCAGAGTTGCAGCACTTCTAGAAACCCTCTCAAAACTTCAGATCCCAGCACCAAAAGGGATTCACAGCAAGAAATCTGTTTGCTGAGCCAGTCTGAAAGGGCCCCAGTATCTCTAGGCATGGGCTCTGCTTCCGTTATCACTTATGCCCAGGGTCCCAAGGATGCTCTTTCAGCCCCTTAGAATCATAGAATCACAGAATTGCCTGGGTTGGAAGGGACCTTTCAGATCATTGAGTCCAACCATCAACCCAACACTGACAAAAACCATCACTAAACCCTATCTCTAAGCACTATGTCTACCTGTCTTTTAAATACCTCCAGGGATGGCGATTCCACTTCTTCCCCGGGGAAGCCTGTTACAATGCTTGACAACCATTTCCACGAAGAAATTTTTCCTAATATCCAATCTAAACATCCTCCTGGCACAACTTGAGGCTGTTTCCTCTTGTCCCATCATCTGTTCCTCGGGAGAAGAGACTGACCCCCCCTGGCTACACCCTCCTTTCAGGGAGCTGGAGAGAGTGATAGAGAGAGCGATCCTTGGTGCAGAAGGGATGCTTTGAGTTTGCTGTGTCCACTATCACACATGAGCATAACACCGAGGAGAACCACCCAGCTTCCTCTCCACATGAAGAACAAAGATGGTAAGAGGGAGATTAATATACACAGGGCTAAAAGTACATTACTACAGGTGACTCGTTATCCCTCCCAAGGCAGAGCAGCTACGCGATGCTGACATACATCAGAAAGTAGAATCCACCCCTGTGAGATGCAAAGTAGATGGAAACCAGGCTTGGCTGGATGGAGGGCTCTTCCCCTAAAGCAGGTACTTCCTTGAGCCGCAGAAAGTTGGGGCAAGTGAATCTGGGCCAAGCTGGTGCCTCCATGTCATGGAGCACAGAGGGCTGGGCAGACGGTCCCAGGACAGAGCAGAGAGCAGTGGTGGCACCATGACCACAAGCGCAGCAGTAGTGGCAGCTCGACCATCTACAAGCCCTGGAGCTCCTCTAAATTACTCCTAGGGCTGGATCAGGAGGAAGACAGGCTGTGTGTAATGGCTGGGCAAAAAGCTTTTTAAGCGACTTCTGATGTCTTTAGCTGTAACCAACTTACCCATTGCAGAGCAGAGCAGAACTGGACTCACACAGCACTTCTGCTAATAAAAATCACCCACAGTCCAGATTCTTTGGTGCAAAGTAAAGACTAAATGTGACATCAGAAGGGAAGTAGCAAGAATTTGGCTCTCTATAATTAACATTGTGTCACTTCTGAAGGGCTGGACAGTCTGAGATGTACAGAAGTGGTTTTTTTTAACTGATTTAGGATTTGTTGTAATGCAGGTACAGCCAGATTTTCATCAGACAGCCTCTACATCCTCAACCCGATCGATCCGATCCTCCACCGCCCACGTGGCTAACCCAGCATGAAGCCTCTTCCCAGTGCAAACAGCAGGTATGTTATGTGCAGTGCCCCTGAGGAGCACACCCTGGGACACTGATGGCCACCGACAGCAGCATCCCTAAAAGCAGCAGCAGCTGCAAAGGCCACGCTGGGCACCAACACAACCAACACACTGCAAACACATCGGTTAGATTTTGTTTTAAATTAGCAACAGGGCTGCAGAGAGACAGAAAAAGTGACATAAAAGAAGCGTCTCCATGATTTTAGGGTTGCGGTTAATATTTTTAAGCAGTTGAGCCTCCCCTGCAGTGTCACAAACCGTAATGCACAGAGGTCCATGGCAGAGGGTATGAACTGGAATATTAAACCTGTTAACCTACTTATACTTCAAAAACCTATGCAAAGTTAAAAGAAATTAAGATAGATTAGGGCCGTTAATGGAATTTAATGGTTCCAGATGTTTCAGTTAAACTACAAAATCCCAGCCGCAAAGCCCAGAAGGTGGGCAGCAGGGATGCTCCATGGGGGCTTCCAGTTCCCAACAGCCCGACCACGGCCATGAAGTCTTTGGAGTCAGACTGTCCCTTGGTTCACTTGCACTACACCTTGCAGAAAGGGGCTGTATTTCCTAATCTGATCTGGGGTTCAATCCTGCAGAAAAATCAATAATCACTGTAATCACACCCTAGCAGTGCCCCTTGTCTGGCTCTCTCTCATTATCCTAATTTTGGAGGGGGTGTAACTCTGCTGCTTTCCCTGACTTGCTCCCGATTTATTTATATGGTTATCACCTATGGCTTTCTGAATGGCCACTGGCTGTTGCAGAGGACTTGCTGGTGGCCCCTGAGGAGTGTGGTGGTGTAAAGGCAGTGGTGGTGCGAAGGAAGTGGTGGTGTGAAGGCAGTGGTGGTGTGATGGCAGTGGTGGTGTGAAGGCAGTGGTCCTCCACCATGGGTGCCAGGGGGGTCTGGCTTCAGAGGGGGACCACAGGTGAGATGAACACGGGTGTACCTGTTTCAGGTGCTGGGTGGCTGAGCTGAGATACCTCTCAGGCTACCACCTCGAGACCAGGGCAGGAGAATACCCTTCTAAAGCCTCAACTACCGCCCATGGTGGAACACCAATGCATCCTGAGTATTCACCCTAAATCTGAGAATAGGAATTTTAACTATAGGCTGGTCTGTCTCTCTCTCTCATCCACCTCTCCATCTGTATGTTGTGAGACACACATTAGCTTTGTGGATGTGGACGCTCTTCTGTCCCTCTGTGCATGTGTAAGACCTAAAAGTGGCACCTTTTGGCTTGACAGCATTGCCTGATACTAAGAAATTCCCGATCAGAGATCTGTATGTGTGTGTGCATGGGTGTGCTTATATGAATTTCTTAGAGAGAGATGTAGATACATAAGTATTAATCTGTGATTTGTACCTCTACTGATAGGTGTATGTATTGATTCAGGATACTGCCTAGTAAGTCAGTGTGAATCTTGCCACCTTGGAATCTGTAACCAAGTCGCTGTTCAGTGATTTTGTTTACTCACTTTGTAAACCCCTAAACAGGCTCATGATTAAGGGCTGCTAAAATTCAGCCTCTCAATCTGCCTCACATCATTAATAGATTTTGAAGAGCTTCTAAATCACAACCGTGTCAGATGTTTTCAGCCGTGACACTGGCATTGTTGGCTGAGCACAGGGTTCCCTTCTCCCTCAGGTGCAAGCCCTGGGGGTGGCTTTGGTGCCCGTCGGATGCTCCACATGCCCTGGGGGTGGGCATGGTCCCAGAGAGATGCCACTGATGCAGAGAGGAGGCTGAAATGCTCCTGCTTCGGGCACAATCTTGGCCGGCTCTCACAGAGACAGCAGCGTGACTTGACAGAGCGCTTTTAAAACTTTCCAGGCTCCGGGTGAGATTTACAGAGCACCGGGTGCAGGAAAGTATTTATTGTGGAGCAGAGGCGACAGTGAACCTAAGAGAGTGCGGGACACGGGAAGGAAGGCAGCGTGATTCATCAGCAGGGAAGAGCAAGACAACTTATCTGTTTTCTGCAATTCCACTTACAGCCAAGAAAAATGAGCCATCGCACCAGAAATTATGTGTGACAGGGAAGGACAAACCGCTCTAATCAAAACAACAGCGGTTCAGATAACTCCTGGAAGAACCCTGCCACGGGCACCCGACTCCATTTGGAGAGCGATATTGGGCTGGGAGGATGCTCCTGGCAGGACAACGAGGCAGAGACACTGCACCCCCCACCTCCTCCGGGATGGATAAATAAGTACTCAAAAAGCAGGCAATGCAGCAGCTCCAGAATACTGATTCCTCGGTGCTAATATTTTCTGGCTCCCTACTACAAACCCAAGGCGATTTGATTTAAGCCAAGGCATAATAAATAAATGCGAACTTCCCAATTCTAGGGTGAGGTGAGGCAGAAGAGGAGGGTGAGGAGGAAATATGGAACCAATGAAAAGAAAAGATAATAATGCAAGTCACCGAGAATGACGGGCTCCCAGAGATGCTTGAAACGGCTCCCGAAGGCAAAGCTTTCATCTGCATCTCCAATGCACTGTTTATTTTGCTCAAGCGAGATGTGAACCTCAGGGTCAACAGCATCACCTTGAAGCTCCTCTCAAATTAGCCAACTCCCGAGCACCAATACACTTCTTTCTGCCTCTGTGTTGGCAGAGATCACACCCAGAGAGGTTTTGATCTTCTTGTGGTGGAAGGAGAGGATACATTATCAGTACCTCAAACCATAGAATTGTCAGAGTTGGAAAGGACTTAAAAGATTATCCAGTTCCACCCCCCTGTTCTGGGCAGGGACACCTCCCACTAGACCAGGTTGCTCAAAGCCCCATCCAGCCTGGCCTCGAACCCCTCCAGGGATGGGGCACAACTACCGTAGCACAAACTACATTTTCAGTCAGGCAATAACACCTACTTGGAGACCATTTAGTAGCCCCTGTTAAAAACTTGACTGGGGGAACAGGTTCAAAGATCTAAAATCTAGGAGACGACTATCTGAGATCCAGATCTCCACACAGATCATACAATCAAGAAGCAGGTACCACCTGAGTCTAAATCAGACCATTTGGAATGGTTGCAGTGATTTGGATCCTGAAATTTATCCTTATGTTTCAAGTCTGTTTAACTTCAGCTATTCCAGAAATCACCTGGGTCTTCAGCCTGTTTGACTTCTCCTGGTGAAAGTGAAGAACCAACCAGACCGTGATTGGTGGGGGAGAGGATTTCCTACTGCAAAGGCTCTGATGTTTTGCCTTTGCCCATGACAAGGCACAAAACCTGGACTCAAGCACTGTGTTCTTTTGCCGTGTTCACCTTAACTGACTTGACCAAGTCCATGTGGTCTGGCTGTGGATGAGGAGAGGACAGTGCACACTATGCAAACAGTGCACTGTCCCAAACAGGTTGGGTCTAAGCATTGGACCATCCTCTGAAGAGCAAATCAAACTTGAGGTCCTTCAGAGGACCTCTGCTATGCAGTTGACCATGCCAGCATATGATGATTATTTTCTAATACTTTTTTTTTTTTAACATTTCTGGATCTCTCACTCAGGTCCGTGCTGGTCTCCAGCAGCCCAGGGAGCTCAGCTTCCTGGACCAGGTGTGAGTCCAGCCCTCACACTGCCAGCCTTCAGAACTTCACAGAGGGTATGGATGGACTGAAATCCAAACAAGAGCCTACTGTCAACAACTCCCTTCATTCCAAAATCTAGACCCCGTACCTGTCTCTGCCCTGCAGTGGGACACAACGCTGAACGTCCTCTACCACCCGGTTTGTGCAACTTGGATGTTTCACCACCTTTGCCATCCCAGGTCACTGTCCAGTTCCCTCTACAAGCCAAAATCCCGTGATGAATCCTGATAATCTTAAAAACATACCATTGAGTTGTTGTCATTAGCCTTTTGCTTTTATTAAAGTATATTCAGGCTGAAATTTCAAGCTTTTCACCATGATAGGTGAGAAATACACCACCACTTTTTTGAAAGTGAAGATGTTCACAGCTGATATCCCTGTAAGAACTGAAGTTTTAAGAAAATAAGACTTGAAGCCCATGGTAGAATCACAAGCGCTGGCAAACCTACTGGAGACTGCGGCTGCAGCATGACACTTCTCTTCCCTTCGGGTAATTTATTCTAGAACTGAAATAATTTCTTCATAAAACAAACATTATTTCTAGTAGAATTTTATTATTAAAAAGTCATCCCCCCCCCAACAATTCTCATGGTGAATAATGACATTCTCAAGTGAATAATGACAGGAGCAGAGGAAATGGTCTGAAGTTGGGGCAGGGGAGGTTTAGATTAGATATTAGGAAGAATTACTTTACTGAGAGAGTGGTCAGGCACTGGAACAGCCTGCCCAGGGAGGTGGTGGAGTCACCATCCCTGGAGGTATCTAAGAAACGTGTAGACATGGCTCTTCAGGGCATGCTCTAGTGCCCAAGATTATTGGTTTGTGGGTGGGTGTGATGTGGCGGGGTGTTGTGTTTTTTGTTTTGTTGGTGGTGTGTTTGTTTTTTGGTTTTTTTTTTAAGGTTGGACTCCATGATCTCAGAGGTCCCTTCCAACCATGGTGATTCTGTGATTCTGTGATCCTGAGGTCTCGGCCAAAGGCACTATGAAAACCAAAATTCCCGTGGGGCCATGCTGGTGGTGACAGCACCCTCCAGCGCGGTGGAGGACACACCAGTGATGTCCCCCTCAGTGAGCTCCTCGCACGCTGTAAGCTTGGCCAGCACACCCAACACGGCAAAACCAAATACCCTCACGTCAGGAGAAATGGGGCCACGAGGACTTTAAAGGCCTGAGCAAGGACCTCACTGTCAGATCTTCATATGGGCTGCAGGTCCTGCCGAAGGGAATAGGAGGCCTTTGGCAGATCATCCCCTTCCTGAGCCAGACAGCCCTGGCTCTCCTTATAGCTCTCCCTGGTCCCCGTGATGTATGACATCTGGGAACGCTCATATATCCAGTGGGCAGGCTCATTTATACAGTGTTTGAAAAATAGATGGTGTATGAAGTGCAATTTGGTGTTGTAGCAGAGTTCTGTCCCCCTTGGGGTGTCAGGGCATTTGATTAAAACCCTTTTATGGGAAATCAATATTTTACTCATTACAACTTTCATTCTCAAACCTAAAAACTACTGAGATGGACTTGTAAGATGCTGCACTACATGCATGCACACACAGGTCTATTCATTAGGGGAGTAATCCCTTGGCATTTATTTTTCTTTCATAAGCACACACAGAGGTAAATAAAGGGGCGAGAGGGTGTCTTTCTCACGGGTTACAGACAGGCTGCAGCAGGGACACACCATCTACTGCTGGATTAAAGGCTCCCAGTTAGGAACACTGGCCCAGATCATCCCAAGATCCCCACCAAGGCAAAAAAAAAGCAATCACCTTGGGCCAAACTTCCACAGCTACAACAGCCTAAAGTTTGAATTACACCCAAGGGCAGTGGCAGACACAGGCAACTAGAGAGATGCTCAGTTAAATAAAAAGAACTTGAGATTCATGAGATGTAGAGTTGACTTCTTCTGCCTCTGCCCACCCCCCCCCCCCGGGGAGTCACTTTGCAGCTCTGTGCTTTGGTTTCCCAACCCTACAATGGGCGGAAGACCCCGTCCTCCTGCGGGGGAACGCCTGCAGAGAGATCCACCTTAGGTGCTGCAGAAGGAGTGGGATCATCTCTGGGATTTTGGGATGGAGACCGTTACCAGCCAGTCCCGGGCTCTCCCCAGGGGCGGTTACAGGGCCCACGGGCAGGGCTGGAGGCAGCACGGCACAAACTGCCTGTACAGCACGCCAGGCCGCTGCTAATTACCACCCAGCAGCCAAACAAGCAGCAATAATAGTAACAAAAAAATAATATTTAATAATCCCTTCCCAAAGCAGCGATGATTTATTTCTCTAAGGGGTTGCTTTGCCTCCTCCGGCCTGATCCGTTAGTGCTGAAACCATAGCAACAGCCCGGATTGTACCACTACACACACGGATGCACAGCCCCTGTCGTCCGCACCACCACCAGCAGCCTGCCCTCATTCTGCAGCGATGAAAGATGCTGAGGATCCCCCCTCCAGCTTGTACCCCCTCTCACAGACCTAGGGGCTGCAGGCTCTGGGTGGCATCAGCTCCCTGGTCCCAGCCCCATGGGACTCGGGGTGCCACCCGTGCTGGGATGTGTCTGCAGCACATGAGTTATTAAAAGCAGCCCTGAGGAGAAGGACTTGGGGGTGTTGGTGGATGAGAAGGTCAACATGAGCCCACAACATGCACTCACAGCCCAGAAAGCCCCCCGCATCCCGGGCTGCATCCCCAGCAGCGTGGCCACCAGGGCATGGAGGGGTTCTGCCCCTCTGCTCCGCTCTGGGGAGACCCCCCTGCAAGTGCTGCCTCCAGCTCTGGGGCCACCAACAGCAGAAGGACATGGACCTGTTGGAGCGGGGCCAGAGGAGGCCACGGAGATGCTGGGAGGGCTGGAGCCCCTCTGCTGGGAGGGGGTGCTGACAGAGTTGGGGGGTTCAGCCTGGAGAAGAGAAGGCTCCGGGGAGACCTTAGAGCCCCTTCCAGTCCCTCAAGGGGCTCCAGGAGAGATGGGGAGGGACTCTGGATCAGGGAGGGGAGCCACAGGACAAAGGGGAAGGGTTTTACACTGAAAGAGGGGAGATTGAGCTGAGATCTGGGGAAGAACTTCTCTGCTGTGAGGGTGGTGAGAGCCTGGCCCAGGTTGCCCAGAGAAGCTGTGGCTGCCCCATCCCTGGAGGGGTTCAAGGGCAGGTTGGAGGGGGCTTGGAGCAACCTGGTGTGGTGGGAGGTGTCCCTGCCCAGGGCAGGGGGTGGCACTGGGTGGTCTTTAAGGTCCCTTCCAACCCAAACCAGTCTATGATTCTATGCTGGGACCATTGCTCTGACGCCTAATCCAGCAGGAAAAAGCAAATGCAAAGTACTTTCCAGTACAAACTGGGGCCAAAAGAGACCCTCTCTTACCAGAGAACTGGAGCAGGTGTGGATCCAGTTATGATAAAACCAATTTCTTTTCCGCCCACCACCGAGGAGGAGGCATATGGATGTGTCCAGCACTGGTTTATTAATTTATTTTTTAATTGAAAGAACCACATTCCAGTTTATTGCTGGTTATTGTTTATGGTGCTTTTGCTTTTGGGAGCCAGCAGAAGGGGTGCCAGGGCAACATGGCACATGATGCCCAGGGAGAGGACAGGTCTTTTCTGAAAGAGCTGAGTGGTCCCCAGCCCAACCCAGACCTGGGCTCCTCACCCTGAGCCCCCTCTCCCTCGCACATCTCCCTGTGGACTGACTCGGTCCTGCAAAAACAGGAGGAAACTTTATTATCTTCTGTTTAAAGCAATTCAGTTACTCAACCCAGCAGCAGGAACAGTAACATGGGACCAAAGGACAAACTTCTCAACGAGATGAAGGGAACAAAGTGACCAGAGATGGCAGAAAAAAGGGACAGCATTATTCGGGGGGTGATTTTTCTATTCGTTTCTTTTTTTTTATCTCCTTCAAAATGCAAAATTTCATTATCATTTGAAAGCACTGAATATTTTCTGCTTGCTCCCTGGAGGTTAGGAAGTGGGAAGGAGAAGTTTGTGAACACTTTGCAACTATCCCGATGTTTATTCTTGGAAAAATGTCAGATGCTCAAAACACGTCTGAGGGTTTTGTGCACAAGCCGAGCGTAGATAATTACGCCGCTTTGCAGTGGGATGAGTATATATGAGAAATATATGAGTATACATGAGAAACGCCTCCATGTAGAGGAAATGTAAATGGGCTGGGGTTTCTACAGGCTGAGTGGGATGAGACAAAGGGATTTCTGAAGGGGATCTAGCTGGTTATCTGGGGACAATCAGGCTCGCAGTGAGAGCAGGCTGGCAGAGCCCAGATTGGTATCGGCTGCTGCAGACAGTCAACACCAGCCTGAACCTGATCTGATGTTCATCTGTGCTGCGTTATCTTCCACCACGGCTCCTTTGCTGAATCCGTCACACTCTCGCAAAGCCAAAAAAAAAAAAAGGGAATTAATTTGTCTGGGCAAAGACATCCAGACAAGAAATCAAAACACAATCAAGTGTCGCTGATCCAAGGGAGAGCAAACGACTCCCCCAAAGACATTCCTCAGGTCAACCCCATCTTCGCTCCCACACCCAGGAAGAAATTCCTGTCCAACGGGGATGGCACGGGAGCAGCTCTGCCCTTCACCAGCCGCCTTCCCCAAGGCTCGGGGGGACAACGACCAAGTTTAAACCCCAGCATAGCATCCGTGATCCCCTCCCTGCCTGCGTGGGCAGAGGGAAGCCCAAGGCTCGTGGAAGCCTAGCTACGTAGCCCCCCAAATTCCTGTGGCTGGGAGCACTGCAGTGCAAGAAGCCAAAAAGCCACCTCTTGTCACCCTCAGGGGGCTGGGGACTTGCGGGACATGTCCTACAGGGGCTCATTTTGGGTGATGAGCATTTTATAGCCCAAAAGGCCAACACCTTCTCTCTCAGCAATGCTCAGGAGCAGGAACATCCATCTATCCAACATCCCCGCCACTGGACAGGACAAATCCCCGGTACCTCCTGACTCGGGACATGACAGTAGGATCTGATCAGCCGTTCACACTCTCCTTGCCCCAGTAATTTTAGGATTTGCCACTGAGGGATTTTTGTCATTTTGAGCAGATTAGAAACAGGAGGGGAGCCCTGCTGCTTCCCAGCACAGGCAGGATTTACAGGCAGGGGTAGGGGAAAGAAACTTCATGAGATTTATACAGGGTTGGTTTTTTTTTTCTTTAAAAAGTGTCATTTTGTATTTACTGACCTGGTTTCCAGCCTCACATATGCACGTGTACTGGCAGGCACCCAGCTTGAGGATTAACGGCAGGCAGGCAGTGTGCTTTTTATTTTCTTTTAAAGGTATTAAGAGTAAAACCAGACCCTGCTCCTGTGCACCCCAGTAAAACACATCTATGGGGGTCTCCACGGCACTGGAGGCCAGAGACATCACGGTGGCTCGTGCCTGTGCAATGGGGAGCTGAAAGCATCTCTCACGACAGGGAAGCTCTCGCAGGAGATTGTGGGCCACCAAGAGCAGCCAGGCGTAGGAAATCCAACCTATGGCTCAGAGCAAACCCCCATCCCACCCCCTGCCCGGTGGCAGCCCCCACCTTGGGGACGCAGGAGGCTGGGGACCCCCAGGGTGATTTTGGGGCTGTTTTTCACCAGGGGTGCAACATGCTGCTGGGTGAGTCACAGCACAGACATGGGAAGCACAGTCACAGTGGGGCATTGGGAAATCTTCTCCAATGCCCAGGGAAGTGCAAGTGTTAACCCACACCTGCACGGGAGGGTGGCCAGACCCTGGGGGACATGACTCTCTGGGTGGGTTTTCCTGGATCATCCCTCTTATCATCTCTACTGTATGTAGAATATCATAGAATCATAGAATGGCTAAGGTTGGAAGTGACCTTAAAGACTATCCAGTCCCAACCCCCTGCCCTGGGCAGGGACACCTCCCACCACACCAGGTTGCTCCAAGCCCCCTCCAACCTGCCCTTGAACCCCTCCAGGGATGGGGCAGCCACAGCTTCTCTGGCCAACCTGGGCCAGGCTCTCACCACCCTCACACCAAAGAAGTTCTTCCCAATATCTAATCTAAAACTTCACTCTTTCTTATGGTGGTTCCCAGGACCATGGCTTCAGAGGATGGACAAGGGATCTCATGTCAAGGATGAAATCCAGAGCAGAAGGATGAGACTGGGACAGTGTCCATATTCTGAACCTGCTCCTGGCAAACCTGAAAGCTGCTCATGCTACTGCATCTTAGACATAAATTCCTGCAAGTTTCATAAATATCAGTGGCTGGGAAGAGGAGACCTCTAAAAAGGTCTTAGAGATGCTCTTGGGTAAGACTGTAATATTAGCACACCCTTTTTAGACATCAGAGAAGTTACAAGGAGGAGTCCGAAGTTCTGAACAATCCAGTTGCAGAAAACCTTTCAGCCTGAGCTCATTATACCCGAGAAGATTCACGTCTTGGCCAGACATTTCCTCCTGCACAGACTCTCTGGTGCCTGGCCAGTGTGGAAAGTCTGAATCTCTTCCTACCATTAGAGCATTCCCATTTCATACTTATTTAGACCCACCAATATCTAAGAAAAGTTCAGCTCGTGCTGAAACCTTGGCACAATTCAGTCAAAAAGTCCATGAGCTAAGACCAAAAGCTGCTCTGTGTGAGCTTTGGTAGCACCCTGCACTCACAGAAGTCAATTAACTATTCCACCAACTTCAGTGGAGCAGGATTAGTTCCAGGTGAAACACCAGAATGACTTCATTTGGTGTTATTCGCCCTCTGGAAAACATTGCCGGGGGACAATGCCCAGTTAAAAAATTCCTACAGAAGTATCACCAAAGGATTCACCAACCCTTCTGTTTCCACGGTGAGTGAAAACAGCAGCTACGGATTTTAGCCACCTTCTCCAAAATGCCTTGTAATCTCAGGGTCAGTAGAGCAGCACGATTTGGGGTGAAACATTACATCCTGTGACACACAAAGAGTCTGACTAGAGGAAAAAAACAGTTCCCGAATGTGTGGGAATGTCCCGAATGTGCCAGGGCATGGCACAGCTTGGCAAACATCATGGTTGTAATAGACCAAGTCTGACATCACTTGTTCAAGATGACAAACCACCACCTAAAGGCACTTACTAACAAGGTCTTTCAAGTTTGAGCAGGAAGAGTAATTTTTTTCCCAAAATTGTATCTCCTTGAGGACCCTCCTGAGTGAAACCGCTGAAGTGTCTTGAGCTAAACGCCAGGAAAAACAAATGGGGAGCAGGCCCTGGTTAAGGAATGGGCCTCCAACACCAGAAGCTCAACCAGCTGTTCCCATGTTATTCCTTACTGGTTCTTTGATTTTCACTAAGGGTGAAAAAGCATCGATCAAAACCTGCTGAATGACAAAAGGCAAATACATCCAGAAATGCAGGCACAGCTCTGGTGGGATGCCCTCAAACCCAGCCCGGTTTTGGGCATGGGATTGACATGTCCAACGAGTCCACGACACCCATGTTGGCTCTGATTATGCCTAGGGACAATTAACTGGGGCAGGGCACAGTGGTTTCATGACTTGAAGTCAATGAAACTGCAGCAGTTCTTTAAGAAAAACTCCCTTTAGTTTGGGCTACGTAAGAAAACACTTTCTTGAATAGAGATGCTTCCCTACATGAGGGCTGTATTAAAGGGTTTTCCGCCTGAAGCCAAATCCTGCCATGCCGTGATCATCCTGGAATTTAATGTATGTGCACTCAAAATTTGATTTAAAACCGTCACTCAAAGTTTGATTTAAAAAAACCCCTTCTAAATAGTTCTTAAACTGGCATTTACTGCTGTACTGTTATTTTTCATTTGTATAAAAGAAAGTTTCAAAGCTACAGAATTCCATGAAAGATGGAATTCCACAAATTCACAAAAATCTGTGATTAAAAAAAGATGCCAAAGTAATTGTTCCTAATTGTGGAAACTTTTGAAATTCCTGAGAGGTGCTTGGCAGCTCCGACAAACAGAGCTAATAAACACCTTCCACTCCTACAATCAGTGCCATGTACTTTGGAGCAGACACATTCCCGGCAATGTTAAATTACGTTTGTTAGAAAGATCATTAAATTTCTTTTGATTAAGTGTCAGGAATAAACTGTAGATGAATGATGGAGTTTTTTAATGAGTTCAAAGTCCATGAAATAATTTTCTTCCCTGGGTCAATTATAATTTCAAAGCAAAACTCCTATGGGGCCAATTTATTGGGAGTGCAAAGAGGCTTTTGTTCTGCAGCTCCCAGCTGCTCCATACGCTGCCTGACCCTGCCGGTGTTTGCTGAGCTCTGATTTTGCTTACTCAGATGATGCTGAATGCCCCAGCAAAAACCTCTGGGGAGCAGCTTTCTCTTCCTGGCTTATGATACTTATCTTGGTGCTATTACTTACAAAAGAAAAAAAAAAAAGATAAACGTCCTGCACAATGAACCGATTTCCCACCGGATTCAGGAATTATCCAGGGATTTTTGAAGGCACGTTATGAAGACAGAGAGGTTCAATGTAGTGTGAGTAAGAGAAGCACTTCCTCAGAGAATGAAGGTATGGGATCGCTGGTGGAATACCCACAGAAAGAGGTCTTACCAACACAAAATGTGCCTTGCACAGAGCTACACAGTCTCGCACCACATGAAGGAAGCACCAGACCCAAAGCATTGAGAACATGCCTGTGTTTGAGTCCCAGACATATCTGTGAGAGTCAAATATTCACAGTAAGGCTGATCAGAGAAGGTGGCCACAGGGACAGGATCCATGTGTACATCCATCTCACTGGCTTTCAATGGGAACTCCAAGCTGCTGTGGGATGTCTGTTGTGAGACCTCTGTCAGCCCCCTGAAATCCCAGCAGAAAGTCATCAGCCAGCTTCAAAACCACTTAGAGAAACATGACATCTCCTGCTTGCACCAACAACCACAAGAACATCCAAAATGCTGGCCTGAGTCAAACCAAAGATCCATCCAACCTCCCTCGGCAGGACTGCGTGTGTGCAGGGTGACACCGAGCATATCCATAAATTTAACAGGGTATCTGGAGAAACACGGCAGAAAAGGCAGAAGAGGTGACTGGAGTCCTAGAGTTGGTGGCAGCAGCAGTGACAGAGAAGAGGTGATAGCTATGCAAAATATAAATTAATTAAACCCTACCTCTCTGGTCCTGCGTGTGAGCTACACCGGCACACAGGAGCATATGCAACCACAGTGACAAGGGCCTACCCACACAACCTGGGCGAGCTCTGCTGCAGTTAACTGAAGTCTCATCAATTCATCCTTCCAAATCCGCGCGCAGCGTCTAACCAGCACAACCCTGCTACTGAGCACTCTCATCCCATGGGAAGGTCCTGGGAAAGCAGAGTTACTGCAGACTGTTCCCTCCCGGGAAGGACTCCAGCCTGCCTCCCTCCTGTCCTCAACAGGAGAAGAGTTTCTTGACATTTTATTTATGGCCAGCTCTTCATTTGTCCTCTCTACCCACGCCGCAGTCTGACGTAAGCCCTGACCTCCTCATTCTGCTGTTCTCCTGAACACAGCTTAGACTGTCCTCCAGAGAGAGGCAGTGAAAGCCTGAGAACTGATGGCACTAAGAATTTTGAGGGACCTGGGCATTAGACTACACAGTCTCCAGACCATGGACCCCGTCTTTGATCTAACCATCTACGGGTCCAGGTGCCGCTCTGGCATGTAACACATCAGATCCGAAATAACGGGGCATCGTTTCTGCTAAATCCATTCCTTGCTCAGTAGAATGCACTGAAAAATAGGACATCCATTCTTCCAAAAACTTCCTAGCACGTCAGCTTCTGCAACTTCTTCAATAAAATACAGCACCAGGCTCAATGATAAATTAAGACGTGGGCTCAAGTGCTGCTTGGTCCAATTCACTCCCTGGTGGAGTGAATTCCCAGATTTCTGATTCTCTATCTAAGGCAGCTTTATCTTTACCCCCCCCTCTGCTGGCTTGGCTCTGCCCTCCGGCTGAAGGCTGAAACCTCCAAAGTGGAGAAGAAAAGTGGCCGACGTCTCCGCAGCTGCCGTTCCAGCCTGGAATATCCTGTTAAATTGCCATCGATTTCCATGGCCATTAGTGTGGTGGGTTGGGTGCCGCTGTCAGGTCGGGCTGTGTCTTAATTCTGCTCTCAGAATATTCTGTGATAAAGCATTTTCCCAGCTTCAGATCCTACTACCCGGCTCTTTCAGCGGAATCAGTAAACAGGATGGGATCTTTACTCCAAGTATTTGCTATAAGCTGACCCTTGCTACCCACAGGATAATCCTGGTAGTCCCTTTGAATCTTGATGGATGTCCTGCCTCGTCCACCCCACTCAGTGGCACCTTCCAAAGTTCCCCTGTGCCCCACGCATCCTCATTTCGTGTATAATTTCCCAGACTAACAGATTTTTTTCCAAGGCTTTGCACCCCAAAAAGACACCATTCAACTGCCTTACTACCCAAAGCGCGGGCATTTTTAAAAACGTTTCCACAAAGCTTTCACTAAAATGAAGACAGCCTCCATTTACTGCGCTTTCCACATCTCCCAAAAGGTGCAAGTCTCATCAAACCCCAAAAGTGAGTATCTTAACCAGCCCCATTTTATAAATACAGATTAATACACGTTCACAACGTTATTGCCATGATGCCACAGGTCACTGACCATGTGCTATATGGCAGTGACGGAATTCAAGCCCTCCTGCCCTAGCCTGATGCAAACTCTGCCTGCCCGTAGCGTCCGGTGCTGGGGACGGTGGATGGAGCCAAGCTGGGATCTCCGACATCACATTTTGCAGTCCAACGGCAGGGGCTGAGAAAGGAGCTGGCTGAGCAAAGCAAAACATTTAAACACGCCCTCAGAATATGACTATGAACTCTTCGGTGAATTCTCCTTCTCCACGAGGGAGAACGTCTGCAGAAAAGCAATCACAAGTCGCACGCTCCAGCGGCAGAGCATCTCCAGTGGAAGTGGTGACTTTGGTGACTAACCACAAAGGAGAGTCAATGCATGTAACAGGCGATGGGACAAGAGGAAACGGCCTCAAGTCACGCCAGGGGAAGTTTAGACTGGATATTAGGAAAAAATTTTATACTAAAAGGGTTATTAAAAATTGGAACAGGCTGCCCAGGGAAGTGGTGGATTCCCCATCCCTGGAGGGATTTAAAGGGCGAGGTCCATGGGTTAGTGGTGGTTTTTGTCAGTGTTGGGTTGATGGTTGGACTCAATGATTTGCAAGGTCCCTTCCAACCTGGAAAAATCTATGATTCGATGATCTATGTATTCAGCTTTTTTTTTTTTTTTTTTTTGTGGATTAAGGATTTCTAATCGCAGTTTCCCAGGGAAGCAAGGATAACCAGCTGCCAGGCACTGGGTGTGCAGAGCAGAGGTCTAACGCCACCCATGGGAAACACTGCGTTCTCCACATCACGGAGAAGGGGCAGTTTGCAAGGTGCTCAGTACCCCGGTGCTGATCCAGGAAATCAGCTAATTATTTGCTTAAATCCAAGCACAGGTGCAGGGTAATTACATGGAACAGGACGCTCCTCCAGCTTAAGTGTTTTGCTGGACCTGCTCCCTGATATAAAATATAAAGCCAGGGGCTCTGTGCAGAATACAGAGGGATTTTGATTAAATTCTTCTGAGGGGGAAGGAGGGTAGGGAGGGAGACACGTAGCCCTCCTCAGTTTACAATTTATATTCTGAAAAGCTGCGAGCGACGGTCTTAAGGAAGGAAGGAGGAGATCTGCATTGCCCACGGTGTCGCTCCCCTTCTGCCCACCACACCACGTCGCCATGAAGTCTAAAGAGTAATCAACCTTGTCTCATCTTTTCTGTCAAAAAGAAAAGAACCTGAGGCTTGTGCTTCCTCAAAGGAGGGACACGATGGTGTGACTGAGGCTTTCCCACTGATTTCAGATGCCTCGAAGGACCAGTGCACGCCTGCGGAGAGCTGGGCCATGAGCTGCTGCCTGACAGGACCATCTCCTGCAGCCCCCGAGCACGTCCAGCCGAGCAGAACCACCTCCAGATCCCCGGTGAACCCCTCCTGGGGCTATGCAAAGCACACGGGAAACATGTTGCCCATGTAAAGATGGGGTTTCTGCACAGTTTGGAGGTGCTGAGTTTGCCCAATGGGCAGGATGGTCAAGGGGAATTATCTCTATCTACCAGAAACCCCCCAGCTCTGCCCGTATGAATCAACACCCCAAAATCTTCGACAGACAGCCCTCATTTTCCAGCTACATGCTTGTAATGACCAAAATCAACTATTTATCTTTCCCTCAGCCTGCAGAAGAGCAAAGATGTCAGCTATGGTAGCGACCTGGTAATCATCAGCTGTCAGCACGGCTGTGAACACAGCTCCAAAACCATGGGCTTTGCCAAGAGCCTCCACAAACTCCGTGTCAACTCCCCCCAAAATCTCCCAAAGATCAAGCTATGGAGACTGGTACTCGAGAACATCCCAAGCCAGCAGAGAACCAGGCATCCCAAAGGCCAGTGAAGGTGGTGGGGACGTTAGTCACAGCGCTGATGGCTCCTGCGGTGGTGGGATGGTGGGACAGGGACATGCTGTGTCCAGTCCTCACCGCGGCTCTCGGCTGAGCTGGAAACTACCAGCATTTCATCTTCCACAAGATGGCAACTTCCTCCTGTGTGTTTCCACCAACACTTTCATAGGTTTTTTTAACAAGCAGCCGGTTTAGAGGAGATTCACGCTGCTGCCTGCATGCGCCGTGAGCGGTCAGCGCTAAATTGGGAACAAAGCTCTGCACACACATACTACCATCTTTCACCAAATTTTGCTGCTCTGAATTCATCCGTCTTCCCATTCTTCATTCTTCCCAAGCCATTTTCTGCATCATTTCAGGCTGTCCCCCGCGATGCTGCAGCATCCCCAGGTGGGGACCAGCAGCCGGGGCAGCAGAGCAGCCTCCTCCTGGGGACAGTCACAGGAGAACGTGGGGATCTGCATCCAGGTCCCCACTCAGCCGCCAGCCTCATGTGCCACCCCAGGCAGCAATTTAACCTTTCTGGGCCCCGATTCCCAGCTATAAATGGAGCTAACGCAGCTATGGCTCGCTTGGCCGCTGCTAATTCATTACCCACTTATGGCCGCCTGTCACTGCCGCCCCTTCGCAGGGAGATCACATCCTGCCCTGAAAAAGACTTTTACAAAGGTCAAGAAGCGAACAGAAAACCCACACCGCGGGCTGCTCAATTCCTCTTATTTATTTATATTTTTTTTACTTCGGACACAGTTCTGCAACATGTTTGCACCATTGTCCCTTTTAAAGTGTTTTAAAGTCTGGGTAGAGATGAACAGAAAATGCCTACTACCTTCAGAAAATACAAATGCTACAGTTGCATGCTATATTTTTCACCTGCAAAACCCTTTTTGAGTCTTTCTTTTTACACACACACACGTGCGGAGGGCTGCTCAGGGAGGGGGCTGTGCCGTCTTAGCAATCCCCTGCCTACAACCAGGTCAGAAATATTTATCAGGAGCAAAGATGGTATAGCATGAGAGATGCTGATTAGACCAAGAAGCTGAAAAAAAAAAAAAACAACCCAAAAAAACCCTTTCACAAGTGACCAAGGCCATTAGCTGTGATTCAGAGGCGAGACTAAGCTTCGGGATTATCCCACTTAAAGCTTCAGAAGAAAATTCAATTAAATTACAGTCTACCTTGATTGTCACCTTTGTTGGGACAAAACGGGCATGCCAAGGAAGGTCTTCTGGGACAACTAATTGAAAGAAGCTGGTATGAGCTGGGGGGAGGAGAAGAGTGGGAAGGAAAAAGGCTCAGAGAGAGGAGATGTGCAACCTACAGCAGATACTGGAGCAGCTGGAACACGCCAACTGCAGGAGACAATTTAAAGAAAGGAATTAGGAGATAGAGAAGGAGAGCGTAGAACAAAACCCAGAAAAAGTCATTCCTTTCAAAACCCAGCGTGAGACAGCACGGTCCCCAGCAAGGTGAGCTGTGTGGCCTGACCTGTACGGGGAGATTATGGCTCGATTTGAGCAGCTCTGGGAAGCAGAAAGTGGGAGAATTAGTGGCTACAGCTCCCCCTGAAATGGCACTTGCTTAATGAGTTGTCCGCCGATACCAAAGGTGGGTGATGTCTCAGTGGCATGTGGCTGGCAGAAATGGGGGGGGGTAGGCACACACAAACCCAAAGGAGTGACCCACCTGCAAACACCTCCCTGAGATTCATTGCCCTGGAGGTCTCCCATCACCCAGCCTTGCTCTCTCCTGGGACCTCCGCACCAGCCGCTTCTAACCCAGCAGCATCTGCTTCTCTCCAGCCCAAGCCACGCAGCCAGGACAGCTCATTCTGGGAGTGTTCCTCTGCCTCCTCCTCCTCCTCACAGCCTGGCAGTGCAGGCTCAGCGTAGAGCACGGACCTGTCACACCTCCTGTCCTTCTGCTCCCCTCCATCTGCTCTGGTTTCTCTCGGTGGTTGATGTGAAAGCAACGCGGGGCGGAGGAGCAGCACATTCCAGCCAGCCAGGCTTTTTGGCTGCCCAGTGTCCTTGTCACACACACCGTAACTGCTTGGATCAAGGAGCATCAGTGTGTGATCCACAGGGTGAGGTCCACCATGCCATAAAGAACCTGACTCCCACCTAGAAACCCACGTGTCTGTGGGGAGACTGGCTCTAAATACCAGGCAGATGAAAATACTGAAGCCTAAACTGCAGATAGCAAAAGCCCGTTGGCATCTGACAGCGGGCTCCTTGTTTGTTATGCAAATGCATGAAATACTCTACAGTACATCAAATAAAAACCAGCCAAAACAGCTGACAGGCTACTCCGGCACTGAAGACAAAATTCTTGCTGGTCATTAATTACTGCCTGCTCGATGGAAAGACAGCCTTTATTAACCAACAGTTGCAGCAGAAAACTCGAGTGACAACGCAGCTCAAGAGCTAAAATAAATCTTTGAGACTCTCTCCAGCCAACGCAGTAGAAACACAAGGGTTTTCCAGCAATCTTGTGATGCCTGTTTAATAGCAGGGTGAAGGATGTTAAGAAAAGAAATTTGCTGGGCAAGCTTTAACCACACTGAACAGATCACCTTAGGTTAGCAAAGTTGTAGTCGATACCCCAAACCCTCAGATTTAGACTTTCAATCAAGTGCCTAATTAACAGAGCCCAGGAAAGCAGGGTTCTGAAATTTAATGAGACACCCAACACGGAGCTAAGTGCTTCAGATATCTAAGCTTTCAAAAATCATGAGACAGTGATCAAAAAAAAAAGGAAAAAGTGAAGATTATGCAAATATAACCCCTCTTTGGGTGCACTGTAAGGTTTGCTGAAAAGAAATGAGGATGCACCATCTCTGGAATAGCTCCGAGAGAGTGACGGGAGAATTTATTACGGGGCTTGGTCCCCAGTGGCTGCAGAGTCCCACAGTTCCTTTGATTTCAAGAGGATACCCAAGATTTCCATCTGCTATAATGACTGCACTATCAGAGTGCTGCCTCCTGCCGTCTACTTTCCCTGACTATCTTCACCGGCAGGGAAAGCCTCCTCTTGGGTGAACCAGGTTGGAGGAGCCAGGAAGAAACCAACAGCCATTGTGGCAACTTCCAAGAAAGTTTCAGAAAAGTTTGGGTCACTTTGGGTCTCTCCTCTTCTCCCCTGCATATTCTGATGGGAGGATCAGAAAGCAAAATGCCCATGTAGAGCTGGAGGTGCTCTTGGTCCTTGGTGGTGGTGGCCTTGGGTGCATGACTCCGCACAGAGAGTCTGGTGGTTCCAGCCTGGTAGACACTCAGTGAGGGTTTGGGTAAACACCGCCCCACTGGCACTGCCCATCTGCCCACCCTTGTCCCCACAGCATGTCCAAAAGAAACCAAAGCAAAGAAGTAATGTCACCAAACCACCAGGGAGCAAGGCTCCAGTCCCTCAAGGGGCTCCAGGAAAGCTGGGGAGGGACTCTTGGTCAGGGAGGGGAGCCATAGGACAAGGGGGAAGGGTTCTAAACTGGAAGAGGGGAAATTGAGATGAGATGTGGGGAAGAACTTGTTTGGTGTGAGGGTGGTGAGAGCCTGGTCCAGGTTGCCCAGAGAAGCTGTGGCTGCCCCATCCCTGGAAGGGTTCAGGGCCAGGTTGGACAGCGCGACCTGGTGTGGTGGGAGGTGTCCCTGCCCAGGGCAGGGGGTGGCACTGGATGGTCTTTAAGGTCCCTTCCAACCTGAACCATTCTGTGATTCTATGATTAAATAAACTTCAGATCAATATAAATGCCTATAAATGCACCTGATCTTGAGCTGGCCTTTCCAAGAGGGGCTAAAGAACCACGGCTGATGACTTTGGTGGGGCACCAGATCAGAAATCATATCAGATGTTGTATCTGTCCTGGCTTTGTTATGTGAAGAAAGGTCTTACATCAACTGGTGAGTAACTCACGCTGATTCAGTCTAAGAAGATCTCAGCTCAAAATGATATTGACAAAACAGAGCCAGGTCTCGACCCACATTCTCCTCCAAGGGCTTATTTACAAATGCAATAATAAATAGGTTGAGGTTATTTTAAACTGAAATTCATTCTGCATCTTCAACAGGAGGAGCACAGACTGGGATTCATTGGTGGACCAGCGCCAGTGCTGAGCTCACTGAGGATTGCTATGGGCAGTCTCCCATTCCTCATCCAAAGGGGTCGATGGGCATAATCGTGAGATAAACGACCACACCAATGGGTCAGGACAGGCTGGTGGGGACAGATAGTGATCTCAGCTACAGAGATTGCAACATGGAGCTCAGTGGTGCTTGCTGTGGCTCTACAGATGGACAAGAGGGATTCTCTTTGCTTGCTGGGAGACTGGAGAGCAGCAGGGCTTTGAATGACCACCTGGAAAAGCCTTGGCCAGGTCTCTTCCAATATCCAAAATTCATTCCTGCTACACAAGAAGGTGGCCAGCAAGAGGACAGGTTTGGTGCTTGTGGTGCTTGCAGCCCAGAGGGTAGATGGGTGCCCATCAGTGCAAAGACCACATTGGGAGGCTGCAACCTGGAGGTGAGGAAGACCTTCTTGCCTTCTAGCAAGGCTGGTTGGAAGATGTGGACCCTGCTGAGACCCGTGCTGCATCCTCCTGCCGGCTCTCGGGATCCTCAGTCCCAGGTATCTGGGGGCTCCCTGCTCAACAAGCTTGTTGGGGGGGTCTCAGAGGCCGGGGGGCTGGGTGGCAGAGGGTGAGATCCAGGCCATGGGACAGGCAAGTCTCCACGCTCGGGGCTGGAGGCTCGGCAGGACTTTTGTGCTTCTGATTTGAAAACATAAACACCCAATTGAACATCTGCATTTTACAGATTAAAAAAAAAAAAAAAAGGAAGAAAGTGGAGAATACAGCCACAAAGATGATTCGAGGACTGAAGAAAAATGCTTGACAAAGAGAAAATTAAAGACTTTGTTCTGTTCAGCTTATCAGAAAGGAGATGGGAAGGTGATGTGATTACTCTGTGGAAGAACTTTCATCTGCAGACAATAACGGATACGAAAGGGCTCTTTAATCAAAAGGGTAAAGACAGAATAGGAATAAATGGCTGCAAGGCGAAGCCCAACCAATTCAAATGAGACAAAGGGTGCAAATTTTAACAGGGAGATGATTAACCACTGGCACAAATAACAGGGAGGGGAGTAGGAGAGTCTTTGGCCGTTGACATCTTAACTGCATTTCTTTTTGAAAGAGATACTTTAATCACGCACAGGTTCCCGGGCTCAGCCCCGGCCACAGCTGGGACAGACTGTGAGTGAACACCAGGAGGCAGAAGGAGCGGTGGAATGACGGTGATGGGCTGATGCCAACACCCTAGAGATGCCTCCAGGCTTCCTCTTAAGTACATGTATCCCCAGGGACACTCTCCCATCACTCAGAGGCAGCAGGTTTGACAGAGATGCCATCCTGCCGGGGAATATCAGCTGGGGACCCCCACATTAGGAACCCCAGCCCTGACACAGCCCATCTCCTCTGCCTCTGCTACACACTTCGCTGGAGAGCAGAAGAAGCTGTAAGCACTTCACGGTCTGCGTAAAACCGCAGCACCAGGTGAAATGTTTTATTTGCTTCCTTAAATCACAGCCCTGCTTCCTTCACACCGCTCTAAACATGAATGTCTACCCCTTGGCTCCATTATTTCCAGCATTTCACACCCAGAGGATATATTCTGGCAATTCCTCCTGGTTCTGGTTTTTAAGTACAGTGAACAATTACACTCAACCGCATTCATAAGCCAACGTTAATGAGGCTCGTCGACACACTTTACTGATAGCAGCTGCTGCGCATCGTATTATTGATCGATGTGCTACAGAGATACTGCAAACCCTCTCACTGAATTCCAAGTTTCCTCCTTTGATGCGACCGCTACGGAGTGAGATGTGTGCGAGTCCTTCCCTGCTGCTTCTCCTCCCCCCGTCACCAAAGAAGCTGCCTGGTCCTCCCCAGGCACAGTCTGAGCAGGCACAGGCTTCCCACCGAGGTCCGTGCATGGTCACCCCTGGCTCAGCCACTGCACAGAATCACAGGATGATATGTGGCTGGAAGGGACCTCTGGAGATCATCCAGTCCAACCCCCTGCCAGAGCAGGGTCACCCAGAGCAGGTCCCACAGGAACGTGCCCAGGAGGGTTTGAATGTTTCCAGAGAAGGAGACTCCACCACCTCTCTGGGCAGCCTCTGCCAGGGCTCTGCCACCCTCACAGGAAAGAAGTTTTTCCTCATGTTGAGATGGAATTTCACGCGTTCCAGTTTGTGCCCATTGCCCCTTGTCCTGTCACTGGGCACCACTGAGAATCACAGAATGATATGGGGTTGGAAGGGACCTCTGGAGATCATCTAGTCCAACCCCCAAAGAGAAGAGTTTGACCCCATCCTCTTGCCACCCACCCTTTAGATACTGCTCAGCATCGATGAGATCCCCCCTCAGTCTGCTCTTCTCCAGCTGAACAGCCCCAGGTCTCTCAGCCTTTCCTCAGCAGAGAGATGCTCCAGTCCCTGACCATCTTCATAGCCCCCCGCTGGACTCTCTCCAGTAGTTCCCTGTCCTTCTTGAACTGGGGGGCAACCACCTCAGACACCACCTTCTGCCCCAGTGATGGAAAATCACGGACCGATGCAGGTGAGTGGCTCTGCATCTGGGAGCCCCAGCTGGAATCAGTGGGGTCATCTCCTCTACAGACCATTTCCAGGGGCGATGCAGACCCACTGTGGCCATTTCTCCAGAGGCTGAAAAAGTGAGGAAGGTGTGTTTCTTCTGCCCCCCAGGGACACAGAGCCACCCCTCAAGGGACTGTGGGTGGCTCTGTGGGGGAACTGGGGAGCCCGATTCTCAGCTGGGCAGGGGCTGCTCTGCTTAGCCCAGGGCTCCTTCATGCCAGCCAAGGATGCGCCCGTGTCTCCAGGACTGTATTAAGAGAGTCACTGCCACTGACTAATAATAGTTACCCACAGGCTGCCAAGTGCTTCTCGACAGAGTAAATATTTGTGCTTTACATCCCAACTGTCCCACTAACCATGAACAGACTCATCAGGAGATGGACCACTAGGTAGCTGCACGTCTGAGGCTGCTCCTCAGCAGCCAGAGCCCCAGCGAAGGCCAACAGGTCTTCTTCCACAGGGGTGACATGCCTGGGGTGACACTTCAGGGTACCCTCCTGGGGGGATCCTCAGGCTGCTCTTTGCTGCCACGGGGCTGCTCTTGACTGAAAGGATGTTTCTTGGGATCGCCTCAAATCCAGCCCTGAATGGAGAGGACACATAAGCAGCAAATAACTCCAGTGTGGAAAAGCCCAGCTCAAAATGAGAGGCTTAAAAAAAAAAAATCTTTCTGTGGGCACGATCCATGAAACCTCCTGGGGAAAGCTCCTTTTGGCTGTTCGAGCCAGGAGATGGCAGGTTTTGGAGAGGCCTCTACTGACACCAGTTGTTCCCACCCCTGCAAAATGCCAGAGGTTGCTCCTGGCAGTAACTGGATCCGTTCCCTTTCCCCGTGGCCGGGCGCACTCCTGCCCACTCCTGCTGATCCCTGTCCCGGGGGTGCGAAATGCCAGAGATGCCAGATTTGGGCATCAGGGGCTGTCCCACATCAGGCTGCTGCCTACACCGCAGGGACATGAAAGCCCGTGCTGGGATCCCGGGGACACTCCAGCCTAGCCACCCAGGACATGGGTCCAGAGAAGGGCAACGGAGCTGGTGAGGGGTCTGGAGCACAAGTCTTGTGAGGAGCAGCTGAGGGAGCTGGGGGTGTTCAGCCTGGAGAAAAGGAGGCTGAGGGGAGACCTTCTCGCTCTCTCCAACTCCCTGAAAGGAGGGGGTAGCCAGGGGGGGTCGGTCTCTTCTCCCAAGGAACAGGCGATGGGACAAGAGGAAATGGCCTCAAGTTGTGCCAGGGGAGGTTTAGGATGGATATTAGGAAAAATTTCTTCACCAAAAGGGTTGTCAAACTTTGGAACAGGCCACCCAGGGAGGTGGCGGAGTCACCATCCCCAGAGGGATTTAAAAGATGGGTAGATATGGCACTAAGGAACATGGTTTAGTGATAACTTGGCAGTGTTGGGTTAATGGTGGGACTCGATGATCTTAAGGGTCTCTTCCAGCCCTAATAATTCTACGGTTCCATGACACGAAGCAATTAGTGCTAATTAGGAGGTGGATAAATAGGAACCGGTTGAAGAGAAAGGCTGCAGGGGCACGGAGTGGCAATGGCCTTCAAGGACCCCAGTTTATTCCCCACGTGCCAATTTGTCACTCTTATCTCCAGCAGCCCACGCTGTTCTTGGTGGGGCTTGAAAGCAAATTTTGCCCTTGAAGAACAAGTGTGCACCGTGCAAAGAGATCCTTCCCAAGGAGCTACACAAGCGTTGGCTGGAATGAGAGCGGCCGCCTGCAGGGAGCCAGACACACTGCCCTGGGTAGGGACAAACAGCCGATCCACAGAGCGTGGCCTCACAAAGGAGTCCTCTCAAATCAATTAGAAAATTACCCCGTGCCTGACAGTGCCGGGGAGCAGCCGGTCAGGAAGGGGAAAAGGTTTTTCCATGAAATATGTGAAATGAAACCACAAAGCTTGGAGAAAAATATATCCACTATGTCCTTTTTCTTAGATTAAAACCCTGAGTTACAATTTACTGTTTCTCAGTAAATGTTACAGCTTTCATTCTTATTAAAAACATGACAGCCTTGAAATAAAATACTTTCTATGACAATCTGCACTGAAAAAGTAATATTTAACCTAAAAAACTGGAATTAAAACTCACCCTTTTTTATTTTTGTTCTGTAGAACCCCCCAATGTTACTGCTACGGAGAGCTAAGAAGTGTCTGAAAAGTGGACATCCCGTCAAACCCTGTGATCACTGCCTTATTGATGTATTGGACTCCGCAGGACTTCCCTGCAAAGAGTGAAAAAACGCTGATTATCTGGAGCATTGGTCAGCAAACTGCAAAGTGATAGACTTTGCTGCGCTGCTCCCACCATAAATAAATAACGCTGCCACTTCGCCCTTTCGAGCATTGATTAGATCTGGTTAAAACAAATAGAAAAAAAAAACAACAAAAAACCACAGAGGAACTTAGAGTTGCTCGTCAACTAAATCTCAGCCCGGGGCAGGAGATATTACTATTAATTATATATTGTTTCAAAGGCAGCGGTATGGTAAGGGTTTAACACTCCCTGGCTGCAGCTCGATACAACAAACACCGAAGCCAATGGCAAAGCCCTCTTGGAACCCAGAGGTTCAACGCTGCCGCACAGCCCCACGTTGGGCAAAGTGGTCCAGAGGTGATGCTCTGCCCCGGCATCCAGAGAGAGGCAGAGATGGCCTGAAGGATCATGAACATGGAGCTGTAAGAGGCGAACTGCTCTGCGAGCTCACAGAGCCACTCAGTGAGGAAAAGGACTGCAGGAGAGCAGCGTCCTGGTGTTCACCGTATGAGCAACCCCTCCTTCCATCCCCTGTTCCACCTCGTTAAGGTCCTGCACCTGGGTCATGGCAATCCCAGGCACAAATACAGGTTGGGAGGAAAATGGACTGAGAGCAGCCCTGAGGAGAAGGACTTGGGGATGGTGGTGGTGGATGAGCCAGCAATGTGCATTCATGGCCCAGTAAGCCCCCCCGCATCCCGGGCTGCATCCCCAGCGGCGTGGCCAGCAGGGAGAGGTTCCTCTGCTCCGCTCTGGGGAGACCCCCCTGCAGTGCTGCCTCCAGCTCTGGGGCCACCAACAGCAGAAGGACATGGAGCTGGTGGAGAGGGTCCAGAGGAGGCCATGGAGATGCTGGGGGGGCCAGAGCCCCTCTGCTGGGAGGGGGGGCTGAGGGAGTTGGGGGGGTTCAGCCTGGACAAGGTTCCGGGGAGAACCTTAGAGCCCCTTCCAGTCCCTCAAGGGGCTCCAGGAGAGATGGGGAGAGACTCTTGGTCAGGGAGGGGAGCCGTAGGATGAGGGGGAAGGGTTCTAAACTGGAAGAGGGGAGATTGAGCTGAGATGTGGGGAAGAACTTCTTTGGTGTGAGGGTGGTGAGAGCCTGGCCCAGGTTGGCCAGAGAAGCTGTGGCTGCCCCATCCCTGGAGGGGTTCAAGGGCAGGTTGGAGGGGGCTTGGAGCAACCTGGTGTGGTGGGAGGTGTCCCTGCCCAGGGCAGAGTGGTGGAACTGGATGAACTTTAAGGTCCCTTCCAACCCAAACCATTCTGTGATTCTATGATTCTGTGTTGAAGAGTGCCTGGTGGTGCCTCCCATCATTGAACACGGCAGAGTATCATATGGAGAGATGGAGTGTTAGCCTTTTCTATCTTGCCCCAACACCATTATTCACTTTGCAGTTACACTACAGAGGCCAAAGGGACACCACTCCACAGACCCCAGGGGAGCTGCAGGGCTTTAGCAGGGTGGACCTGTCTTGCTCGTCAACTGCCACCAACTGAAGACAATGGCTATCTACCTCAGCATCACCTTGGTTTCCACCAGGACAGGAGACAGCTTGGTGACAAGGTAGAGATGGAAGATTCCTGATCTTAAGGAGCAAACAGCCACATTGCAGTGAGATGCAGGCAGGACCCTGCTGTACCCACATGGAACACGGAGACGCTCTTAGTAAGGGGACACAAGAAGGCAACGTGCTGTAGAGGGGAAAGCAGTCGTGAAACCCGAGTTTCTATTCATGTACGCCTTTTCCTCAGCTCTTCACTTCTCCACATCTCATTTCACTGCCACGCTCTTACACCCAATCCCCTCTGCATCTCCCTCCTCATCTCCCTCCTCCTCCTCACCAACAGAAAACGATGATACCAGGCAGCTCTGATCTACTCTGCCAAATATCTCCTGTGCCAAATATTGTGATTCACCAAGTGAGTAACAGCAGAGTCTCTTCTTAGTCTAAATGTTGATCTTTAATCTCCAGAGGCTTCTGCTGCCCGAAGTATAAGCTTCACTTCTAAGTAATGGTGTCAACAAATCTTTCTGCACTAGTGGTGTGTTTCCACAGGCTTTGTCAGGAGGACACCAGTGTTGGGTTGCCCCCCTGGGGGAAGCTCATTTGGAGAGCAGAGACCCCGCTCTGGGTTGAGACACCTGCCTGTTTATTCCATGGCATTGGGGCACTGGACCAGGGCAGTTCTGCTCTGGAGACCTCCTCTTCCTCCAGAGCCTTCAGTGGGGGTCATGGCTTCATTCCACGTGATGGGTTTCACATTCCTCCACAGGTGCAGGAAACAAGATGTGGTGTTGGGGGATATGGTGTAGGGGAGAACTTTGTAGAGTAGGGTAGATGGTTGGACTCGAGGATCCTGAGGGTCTTTTCCAACTTAGACGATTCTATGATTCTAAGAGCTGCTTTAGGCAAAGGCAACTTAGACTTCCCTTTTCTTGGGAAGTCCATGTGAGAAGGGAGGAATCACTGCTTTCATCTCCAGGCCAGACAGACACCCTGGATAAGCAGGTCAGCTTTGACAACTATTTTTTAGGAGAGATGAATCCCAAATTACTCCTTGCAGCCAGAAACTTCTGACCCAGGGGGCTCACCCCACATTTCACAAGGGGATGGCAAGAAAGGTCAGGCCACCTTAGCTGGGAGATACTCTGCTTTTTTCTTTATGAGGTTTGAAAATCCAAAAGCTCCATCCTCCTCTCTCTGTCCCACCACAAGCCTGACCGAGCCGACGCATCTCTCACTCGGCCAAGAGCAATCCCTTGGACCGAGCTACTCGTTAGTTTGAAGTTTTATAGAATATAGATCTGTTTCCTTTCCAGCTCTGAACTTTGCTGACTCAAAGGAAAGGGATCTTTAATGGTCCCCCAGATAGCTGTATTTTTCTTACCTAAGTGCTCACAAATTGCAACCTACAACCAATTAAACAGACAGTTTCTCATTTTTTCACAACAAACATAATTTGTAATTCCAAAATGTCAATAAAGAGTCCTTCAATTTTATATTCCATAGCATTTGCAACTCAGCTCGGCAATTTCGGAGTCAATAATTAAAAAAAAAAAAAAGGCAATTAGGGCATTAATTGAGAATCACCAAGTTACTTCATGTAACATATTGCACATTTATCCACTGGCATGCTCTGCCCTGACTGCTCATCCCACCCCAAACGCTGTTCCATCATTGCAGCTGGAGTTTTTAGGGAGACACCTCTTTCCCTCTCTCCCCAGGCCTTCATCCCGGCTCCGCTCCTGCCTTTAAACGTGGAGAGAAGCGATGGATCGTGCACAGGGAGAGGGAATGACGAGTCACAGAGGGATGAGCGGGATTTACCTTGAACTAAGCTGCGTTCGGCGATTGGAACGAGGTGGGGAAAAACCAGCCTGCTCAATTTTAGTGAGAAAAGAAGAAAAGGATTTTCCAACAAAATGTTACAGTCCACAATAACCACAAGAGTTTTCATTTTATAAATTATTCATTTTGTTTCCTGCCTACTGTTGGGGATTATTTTTAGAACAGAAAAATAGAAGTGATCCAAGAGAAAGCAGATTCTTGATACTAAAAAGAAGGTAGTGGAGGTAGCAGCCCAAATCTCACTTCAGACGTCCACGCATCCCTTCCACTGCCCCCCATGGAAATAGTCTGGATATGGGACCCCCCAAGGAGGGTCCTCAACCTCTGGGGACGCTCAGGACCCCAGAACTGGCTACAGCCACACTTGCCCATGGTCTTGTCTTGCACCAGCAAAGGGAGAAGATGAGTATGGAAGAGGGTACAGGAAAAAGAAGCGAGCATCTTCATCAGATGGGGCTGGTAGCTACTGAGTGCCCCTCCAGTTCTGCAGCCACAACCCAATGGGGACATCTGGGAACAGCCACCTCGCTATGTCCCCTTCTCTCGCCTCGGTGGCCGTCTTGCAACCTGACATTTTTGGAAATGGGACGTTATTCTTTTTTTTTCTTTTTTTTCACACTAATATCCAAATTCACGGGAGGCATTATTGATGTGACAGATTCTTTGCAAATTCAAACAGGGAGTCAAGAGAGCAGCATGCACACACACGCCCAGACACAAAGGCAATGCTCCTCTGCTTTCCCAAGCTCTCCGTCGGAGGGATATTCCTGATACCGGAGCGCTAATACAGCCCAGCTTTAGACGGATTGGCAGCACACCACCTGCAGTATTAAGACTTCCATCGGCTGTCTCGTCACACAAAGAGCAGTGTCTCTATAAAAACCTAATACCTTGCAATTTTGCAAGTTTGATATTAATACGAAAGCTTAAGAAGAAAGTACAAGTCAGGCGGATGTTCTTCCAGTTTGGCAATGCTGCTGCCTGGGAATGAGCCTCACCACACCACTAAGACAGCTCTGGCACTGTGGGAGCAGACAGAGATTCCGCAAAAGATGAAGGCAAAGAAGCCCAAATCACAGAATCACAGAATCTTAGTGGTTGGAAGGGACCTCTGAGATCATCAAGTCCAACCACATAAAAAAACCAAAAAAAAAACCAAAAAAAAAACCCCAAAAAACCACACACAAAACAAAACAAAACACAAACCTCACCAACAAAAACCACCAAAAACACCACCCACCAACTAAACCCCACACCCACGACCCCACCCACAACATCCCACCGCAACCAATAATCTTGGACACTAGAGCATGCCCTGAAGAGCCATGTCTACACATTTCTTAAATACCTCCAGGGATGGTGACTCCACCACCTCCCTGGGCAGGCTGTTCCAGTGCCTGACCACTCTTTCAGTAAAGTACTTCTTCCTAATATCCAATCTAAATCTCCCTTGCCGCAGCTTCAAACCACTACCCCTGGTCCTGTCATTCTTCCTTTGGGAGAAGAGGCCAACCCCGCCTCTCTACAGTCTCCTTTCAGGTAGTTGTAGAGGGCAATGAGGTCTCCCCTCAGCCTCCTCTTCTCCAAACTAAACATGCCCAGTTCCCTCAGCCTCTCCTCATAGGACCTGTTCTCCAGACCCTTCACCAGCCTGGTGGCTCTCCTCTGGACACGCTCCAGCACTTCAATGTCTTTCCTGTAGTGAGGGGGACTGCCCTAGGGACTGATGCACCACTGTAGACACTGCAGAACTATTTCTGTAAGTGGAATGAGGTTAGGCAGAGCACAGGGACTGAGGAACAGAGAAAGGAAGGCATACGTGAGAAGGTCTCACTGACCAGACCAGAAGCTGCTCTGCAGAGCAGTAGGAGGCATCCTATTTTCACAGAATCACAGAATGGTTTGGGTTGCACGGGACCTTAAAGTTCATCCAGTTCCAATCCCGCTGCCCTGGGCAGGGACACCTCCCACCACACCAGGTTGCTCCAAGCCCCCTCCAACCTGCCCTTGAACCCCTCCAGGGATGGGGCAGCCACAGCTTCTCTGGCCAACCTGGGCCAGGCTCTCACCACCCTCACAGCAAACAAGTTCTTCCCCACATCTCAGCTCAGTCTCCCCTCTTTCAGTGAAAAACCATTCCATGATCAAGAGTCCCCCCCTAGCTTTCCTGGAGCCCCCTGAGGGACTGGAAGGGGCTCCAAGGTCTCCCCAGAGCCTTCTCTTCTCCAGGCTGAACCCCCCCAACTCTCTCAGCCCCCCCTTCCAGCAGAGGGGCTCCAGCCCTTGGAGCACCTCCATGGGCCTATTTTCATAGCATGAAGGTGATGTCTGGTCACTGTCATGGACCTCAAGCACTTCTCAGGGCTACATCTCTGCTCCCTGTCTTGCCTTCACGAGAGGTTTCACAGAATCACAGACTGGTCAGGGTTGGAAGGGACCTCTGGAGATCATCCAGTCCAACCCCCTGCCCGAGCAGGTCCACCCAGAGCAGGTTGCACAGGAACATGTCCAGGTGGGTTTGGAATGTCTCCAGAGATGGAGACTCCACCACCTCCCTGGAAAACCTGTTCCAGGGCTCTGCCACCACTAAAGTAAAGGATTTTTTCCTCGTGTTGAGATGGAATTTCCCATGTTCCAGTTTTTCCCCATTGCCCCTTGTCCTGTCCCTGGGGCACCACTGAGAAGAGTTTCACCCCATCCTCTTGCCACCCACCCTTTAGATATTGCTCAGCATTGATAAAAAAACAATTTTCCAGCTCAGCCACCATGACACTGGCCCCTACATCTCACATTTGAGGTGCTGTGCCTGGTCTGCTGTGCCCCAAAGCAGTGCTGTCCCAAGGAGATGCTTTACCAGTCTACACATAGAGCTGCCACCGGCCAGGTCCCTGCCCCCAATAGGTGTCACATCTCCCTCTGATGCCACCATGAGGAGTGGCAGGACTGGAAGGGCAGACAAAGGGCAAACAGGACAGTGGTAAGCAGCAGGCAGAGCCCCTCCTGTGGCTTTGTTTTCTCTTGCAATTGAATTAGATGCTGATAAGGGATGCTGAAGGATTTTCATGCCACATGCGGCTCTCTGATGGAACTTCTGATCTATGGATTACAGTTTACCAAGGAGACAGCTCTGTGGAAAAGTGCTTAGGAGGAAGAAATGCCACTGCTGTAAAGAAAAGCTCAGGGAACCATTTTCTGGGGTCATTTATCTTAGAAAAACAGCCCTATAAAACCACAGAAAGACTCGGCAGCTGGCTCCAAGCGGGACAGCCCCGATGCACTCGCTCATGTCCTAACCCCACTCCCAGCATCTGCACCACCACCTGCTTTGAGGCAAACAGGGCCAAGCTTGCTTCCAATTACTACTCCAAAGAAATAAAAACAACGCTGCCTGGTTTTACCTCTGAAGTCCGTTCCGACCAGGCAGATGGCCCTGATATTTGCAACTTGTGCCACGAATTAATCCAAGACCTGTTGAACAGCCAGGAGCGCCCCTGACCTTCAGCTTTTTGAACTAATGCTCATCTGAATAAAAACCCACGTGCCAGATACCGAGACCAACAGAAGACCAGCCTCTCTTTCTGATAAAAGCATTTACCATTGACTTATCTGTAGCCACAAGCATCTCACATCCTTCTGAGATTGCAGAAAAGTCATTGGGAAATAGCCTGGTACCTCGAAAAGTCATTGGGAAATAGCCAGCAACATTGCCTGAACCTGATTTGGAAAACCCCAGCAGAACAGCTGTGGGTTAAATGTTTAAACAGATTCTTTTTACACAAAATGAGGCACTTTTCATAACCCATTTGTTGGGAAATCCTTTTAGAGACTATGGGAACTACCACACTAGGGTTCGCAAGCCCTGCATGCTGCCCCGGTGGCCCCAGTAGGGTGCACTGGCCAAGGGGTGAGCCATCGAGTCACCGTCCCATGCCAAGGGTGCCCATGCCCTGTGCCCACAGGATTTCCCTCATCGCAGAGTCCTAAAGCCAAAAATCAGAGAAGAACTCAAATTTTACATTGCTCCTCAAAGTTTCCAGCAGCTCCAATTAATGCTGCTAATAACATGCAACCCTTAATTTCCTCCCTATCATCGCAGCCACTAAAGAGGAGGCATTGCCACAGCCTTCACCTGCAGCTCACAGCACCAAACAACCTTCTTTTTCCCCAAATCTCCCCACAAATGGCCACCAGCAGACCTTCCACAGCTGGTAAAGGCAACAGCAGCTTCTCCCACCCCTCGCTGGGTGCATCGCTTTTAGCAGGCCATTGAGTCTTGAACCTCCAGGACCACGAATGCCATCATTTATACTCTGCTCGTGGCCATAAGAAAAAACCGAAAATCTCACTGAAAGGCTTGCCTCTTCCTTATTATAAACTCTCCATGCCCTAATAAGTTTTTTTTCCTCAAACTATAAAATATTAGCAAGTGCTTTTACAGTACTGGAGGTTTCACGTGCCACAAAGCAGCATCAGTGTGCGCTCCCGATTTCTGTACGGCTTTGACTTACACCATCCCTTAATTGTCCTTTTTTTGTTTACACTGTACAAAGGAAAAGCTCCAGTGCAGCTCTCCACCCCCTGCAAACAGAGGTACTGTTGTTTATTTATAGCTGCTTGTTTGCAGAGAGTCTACAGAGAGGAGAAGAGATGTCGTTCACGGGGGAAGCAGATGTATTGAATCAATCACCACGCGGAGGGGCCTGGGCTATTTCACAAAAGAACCACAATTCACAATAGAAGATAAATTATCCAAACAGTTACGCATCCTTGTCTGTCAGTTACTGTCTCGATACAAACTTCACTCGGCCTCTTTTTCTAGGTCTGATAGAAAAGTAGAGCTCTCTCCAGCAGTTTTTAAGCTTGTCCAAGTTGCAGTGACAAAGGGACCTGTCTGTTTCTAATTCCCTGCCTATTTCTGCACATCTAAGTTTCAACCTCAAGTTTTGTCTAATGGCTATGGCCGTATCACTGAGTGATCACCCAAACAATCAAATCATTGAATGGTTAAAGTTGGAAGGGATCTTAAACATCATCCAGTGCCACCCCCTGTCCCTGGGCAGGGACACCTCCCACCACACCAGGTTGCTCCAAGCCCCCTCCAACCTGGCCTTGAACCCCTCCAGGGATGGGGCAGCCACAGCTTCTCTGGGCAACCTGGGCCAGGCTCTCACCACCTCACAGCAAACAAGTTCTTCCCCACATCTCAGCTCAATCTCCCCTCTTTCAGGTTAAAACCCTTCCCCCTTGTCCTATGGCTCCCCTTCCTGATCCAGAGTCCCTCCCCATCTCTCCTGGAGCCCCTTTAGGGACTGGAAGGGGTTCTAAGGTCTCCCCAGAGCCTTCTTTCAGCACCCCCAACTCTCTCAGCCTGTCCTCATAGGCTTGGTCTTCATCTTTAAAAGGTCTTTTTTATAGATTGGGGGAAAAAAAATCCCCCAGCCCAAACTGCTGTAAAATGCTACATTGGTGGTGGTGGGGGGGGCCCTTCTGCATGAAAAAAGGATATTTCTGCATCTGTAGATCTAAAGCAACAGAGGTAGAAGGAAGCTGGTCTACTTGTGCCATGCAATGATAAAAGTTGTTGAAGATGGACAAGGAGAGATTCTTAATTTAGAAAAAGGGTCAGCACTTCACAGACACCTACAGATTTCCCTGAAAGCATCAGGAAAATGAGCTACCTTCAGAGTTTGTAGGATGATCCTATCTATGACATCAAACTCAAATGAAGACGGAAGAATGGGAACTAGGAAGAACTACAAAGAGAAACGAATAAAAGAGAATTAATGGAATAAAATCAATAGAATTAACTAGTCCAACAAAGGGCTGTGGCATTTAACTTCAGACCACACTGATGGGGAGAAGGTCTGCCTTAGGCTGGAGCTGAATTCCCACTTTTTGGGGCCCATCCTACCCACCTCTGTTGAACCCAACACCCAGCTCCACCCAGGGCATAGATTATTTCAATGACATAGTTCCCATATTTTATTTCCTAGCCAAATACAACAATGCCAATAGCTCACCACGGAATTGCAAGTATTTATAACCAACCTGTCACTTAAACCAACAATGTTGAATTGGTTTCTCAGGGACAGACCTTCACAGGGACGTTTGGGACCTTCCTTTGCCATGGTGCCACTCCTGCCAGGCTGGGCAGCCCTGTCTGACCCCCACACAGCGTGTCCTGGAGCTCAGCCCTCTCCTCCGCTGCCCAGCTGAGGTCTTCAAAGCTTTACATGGCCCATGCGGTGCCCTTTGTATTTCCCCATTTTCCGTATGGTGACAAGATCCCGAGGCCAATATACTCAAGGTTTTACCAATCTGATGGCCTGGGACACAGGAGGTGACAGATCCAAACATGTCCTTTGCTAGAGACAGTTTTAAACTCAACCAGTGATTTCAAACTCAACTCAACTGACATAACCAGCTCAATTACACAATGTCCCGTGGAAACAGACACCACATACAAGAGCACAGATATAACCAGAGTATTTTTTTCACATGGACAGCTCGGAGAACTCTGTGGATAATCACAATTTTGAGCCACAGTGTGACAATGTCCTATGCCTGTTCTGCAGGACAGCAGGTAACAGCTCTAGATCTTGCTTTGCTGTGTGCTTTTTAAAAGCTATGTTTCCCACCTCTGACCCTCTCCCACTTTTGGGCTCAGCCTGCAAATCACACCATTACAGATGACAAAATAACCCTGTATCTGCAGTAATGTGTTTTCCAAACCCATTGTGGTAACGGCAGGAGCTGGGCTCTGCGTAAATGGACCATTTATTTATGGCCCATAAATAAGAGCATTCAATTCTTCATCACCATAGAGCAAGGCTGAAGGTTCCCTCTTTGTCTGAGCCTGTGGACACTCAGCTCCTACAAGCTGGGCTGCGGTGGGCAGAGGGCAGCTAAAAGAGAGAAGAAAAGTCATTTGTTCCCACTTCCCTTCCACAACATCCTCGCCATTTAAATGTAAACCAGGAAAAAGCTTCAGAACAGAAGGAGTGGGGCTGTGAGCAGCCAAGGGCTCCCCACGGCAGGTTCAGCTGCGCTTACTCATTTCCAGGATGACAGCAGGGATAAAGAGCTGCTGAGAGAGCGCAAACTTCTCCCCTTGGTCAGAGCTAAAACCTGCTGGATCTGACCTAGTGAGTCCATCCCTACCCCTGGAAGCAACTTCATACCTCCAGACAACTCGGCGGAGAAGCTACATCAGGTTATGCCCATCAAACCTCTCAGATTTGGAGGATGCTCATTGGAAAAGGACCATTTCCTTATCACAGTGACTTGCTGGGAATTACCCAGAGTTAATTTTGGGACACTTGGGGTGGAAACTAAGCACAAGCGAGGTGGGGACCCAACAAACAGCAATCTCAGCCCTGTTGGGCTGGGAATTGCAAAGCAACAAGGTCACTACCAGGGGGGAGAAATTCAGCTGAGCAATTTTGAGAGGGAAGGAAGAGTAGGAGACGATGCCGGCAAGCACAGGGTGAAATCAAACTGGAGAAATCAATAAAGGGAAAGGACAGAGGGGGGCAACAGGATGCGGGAAGAGATAAATTAAAGGCTTGCCCAGGGGTTATGATGGCTAGTGAGCAATAAATTAAATAAAAGAGGGCAACAGGGACGAGCAAGGTACTGTGAAAAATTAATTAAAAGGAAGGGAGGCATAACCAAGGCATAAAACATGGGTGCTGGTGGAATGGTTAGGGGACCCAGGCAATGAAGAGGCTTTGGAAATTGTAATAGGAGCCAAAGCAGGGGCTGTAAAGGCTGTGACCGCGTGTGAGGGTCAGATAAACAACGCAGATGCATTTTCAAGACTATGAGAAGCAGGAAACCGTTGAAGAAGAAAGGAAGCATCTCGCAGAAGGAGGCGGCGCTGCAGGTGCGGATGTGCTGATATTCCAAGCGCCATTCTTTGGCTTTTGCAGAGACCCCAACCACCTGCACATGGTCTCCCTCCACGGAGTTCTCCTTGTCCTAAAGGAGAGGGCACGGGTGCTGCCTGCAGGATGAGGCATTGCAAGATGGGGTGTTTTAGCCGAGTATCTTAATTAGGTGTCTGTTGAGAGACAAGGGAAGGGGTGACCGGGTCTGATTGGAGCTGCCTGCCATCAGGACTCCCCTCCGGCTCTCCAAAATTAATCCACCACCTGCCTGCGGCCATCTCTGAAGGGATCCCCCAGCCCCTGAGCAGAATTCACCAACATCTCGGCCACTGCAGTTCAGCTCAGCCCATGCCCTGCTGGGGATGCCCTCTGTTGCCTTCTCCAGGCTCATAGGACAGGCAGATTTTGGGTGAGGGGCAGAGGACCCTGGCCTCAGGGGATTTATGTGGCAAGCGCAGACTTACACCCAAGTCCCTGCTGGATCCATTTTGAGCCACCGGGGACCCGAATCCCAGGTCTCAGACTGCACAGGGGAGCACCCTGCTCCCCTCAAGCCTTGTACTGGGGCAACCCCACTTCACCCCTCTACACTGAAGCTGTTCCACTCTGAACAAAGTAATGACACGCACTGGGAGAACCAGAGATGGCAGGGACACCTCCCCCTAGACCAGGTGGGTCAAAGCCCCATCCAGCCTGTTTTCTGTCTATAATTCAGGTCCCACTCTCAGCCCTGCAGCAGTTGGGACTCGGGCAGCCTGGATGGGACCGGCTGCTCAGCAGGGACAGTCAGTCCTGCCTCCGGCCTCAAAAGTGTCTGTCTTTTCAGGCCAGGACGCTGCTGCCCTCACAGGACTGGCCAAGACCACAGAAGCCTCCTCCAGTTATCACCTCAGCAAGAGCAACGAGCTTCGGGAGCTCCTGCTCATCACCGCAAAGCTCCTTATATCAGTATTTCATTAGCAGGCTGTTAATTGCAGTGTAGTGCAGGCGATGCTTTGTTTTTGGAGGATTTCTCATTAGGAGTAGGGATGCAATTTCTAGAAGAAGGGCCAAAGAGTGTTGGGGGCACATGTGGGGGGAATGATCACACAAATGTTTTCACGCCCTTCAAAATACAGGGGAAAGGAAGAATTGGACGAGTCTGAATCCCACCTGCCTTTAAAGCAGAATTCTTTGAAGTGAACAGGCCACCTCAGTGCTCAGAGATGGCTGAGAAGATTATGAGCAGAAGATATCTATGCCAGGAGGGAAGAAGAAATAATAAAGCCATGTGAAGCTATGACAAGTCTCAAACCAGGCAGAGTCCAACCCACTGATGGCATATGCCACGTGAAGGCATTTTTTTACTTTCTGTTCAGCTTTGCTGTCACAGAATCACAGAAGGATTGGAAGGGACCTCTGGAGATCATCCAGTCCAACCCCCTGCCAGCGCAGGTCCACCCAGAGCAGGTTGCACAGGAACGTGTCTAGGCAGGTTTCAAATGTCTCTAGAGATTGAGACTCCACCACCATGTCCTTAAATAACACCAAATGACCTGGTCTTCTCATACACCAAGAAACAACTGAGCTGTGTAACTTGCTGCTTGCAGACTGCAGTCAGCTAGAAGGTCCAGAGCAGGAAGGTCTCCCAGGTAGAGCTGGTGGCAATGGCCCATCATGCAATCCATTTGGAAACACCACAGCTTTCCTGCTGTCTTGGCAGAGATAATTTGCTTATTTAAAAGCACAGGTAACCACAGGTGCAGAGCGATGAGGCTGTACATAAAGGATTAATTAGCATCTCATCTTCCACTAAATCATCCCCTTGTGAGCCTGGCAGGGGCAGACATGAGGAAGGAGCTTCTCAGTGAATGTCAGCACCTAGCATCCACCTCGGAAGGCTCCAGCATGAAGAATGGCAATTCGGCATGTCAGGATTTGGCTCTTGCTGGAAAACCTGATCCTTCATGGATTTATTTATTTATAACTTTATTTATTTATCCTAACTCAAGCAGTTCCCACTCACAGCCAGCTGAGGTCAGATGATGAGGGGCCTAGAACATCCCTCTCATGGGAAAGGATAAGGGACTTGGGTCTTTTCAATCTGGAGAAGAGAAGACTGAGGGGGGGATCTGATCAACGCCTATAAATACTTAAAGGGTGGGTATCAGGAGGATGGAGCCAGTCTTTTTTCAGTGGTGCCCAGTGACAGGACAAGAGGAAATGGGCACAAACTTGAATAAAAGAAGTTCCACCTAAACATGAGGAGGAACTTCTTTACTTTGAGGGTGGCAGAAAACTGGAGTAGGCTGCCCAGGGAGGTGGTGGAGTCTCCTTCTCTGGAGACATTCAAAACCCACCTGGACACGTTCCTGTAGGACCTGCTCTGGGTGACCCTGCTCTGGCAGGGGGGTTGGACTAGATGATCTCCAGAGGTCCCTTCCAACCCCATATCACTCTGTGATTCTGTGATGAGATAATTGCATTCAATAACCTTCCCAGCACGTGCTTGTCAAAGTACGATGAGAAATAATTCTGCATTCACACGTCAGAATCCCCACTGCAGACATCCCACCATCTAACTTGCCTACAGAGGAATAAAAATTATAAATTAATGAGAAAGAGAAAAGAAGCCACACAGGGCAAAGACAGTCTGTGCCTGGCACAAAGTACCCGCCCAGCCTCCCAAGGGTAACTTGGTCGCACAATTAGGCTTTTTCAGGCTTCGGTCACAAAGGCTGTGAACGTTCATGTCCCACGACCTCCCCCACACCGGACACGCAGCCCTTAACCCGAGCATCCGCACGGAGCACCGGTACCCGCCACCTCCTCACCCGCACCGTCCTCTCTAAATTAAGAAACCTCTTACATCGCTTCCTTCCTTGGCCCACGGGGTGCTAAGAAGGTCGCCACCAGATCGTAGCTTAACGGGCTACTGAGTGCCACCCTAATCCTGGCAGGACAGGAACTGACAAATGACCTGAGCAAGCGATTACCGTCTGGATTTATTTGTGATTAGATGCCGTGATGGCCCATTCCAACATTGTGGGTTTATTTTTTTATCTAAGACAGACAGAAAATTTCATCCGTCCTGTTTTTGTCGAGCTCTGTGTCCTCTCACTATGGGTCACTTCCAACCCTCTCTGGGTGGACTCAATAACAGGTATTTCTGTGACCTTCCCTGCATTGTTGGAATAACGGACGTTTTCATCAGCCTCCCTCACTCTCCAGAGTCACTCTCAATGCTCTTCCCCAATTGCCTGAATGACAGGTATTTTCACAGCTTTTTCTGTATCCCCCGAGAAATAGGTGGTTTCGCAGCTTCCCCTGGAATCAGCCTTTATTCCGTGTGCTCCCAATAACTGGAGGGAGAAGTGAAAAATGAAAAAGCAAATAATCAGCCGGCAGCGTTCAGGAGTTCAGAAGTCCCGTGAAAGTGAAGAACTCATGGATTGAAGGAGGTGCTGCAGTTCAAGCTCTGCAGTTTCTGCGCGTGGTATAAAAGACACTTTCCTCCCCTTGCAGTAAATACCCTGCACGAAAAGAAGGCCCCATAGTTTAAAGCACCTTTTAACGTGTCAACAGCCAAAACAAAACTTTGAAAAACTTCTGGCAGTGTTTTTTTTTTTTTTTTTAAAATCTCTTGGATAATAAAAAAGTAAGGTATTTCTTCAATGCCGCTGAATCCCATAATTTCATTTGCTGAGTTAAATCCTGGTCTGTGGAATTAGGGCAGAGCAGTTCTCTTACTCATGCAGAAAAGGGTTTTTAGCCAGCTCATTTGTTTAACATATCTGTATGTCAGTATTTTTTAGTCTTACTTTGTGTCACGATATTCTCAATACCACTAAGGGAAGGTATTTTAAGATAAAAGCAGAAAATGGTTTTAGAGAAATCATAAGCAAACACAAATTCCTTTTTTCCTTCAACTGCCTGATTTTGGTTGGAGGAAGTTCAGATGAATCTCTACCCCTCTGTTATTTGCAGTCTCCTGGATTAAATTTCCAAACAAGGCAAGAATTGTCAAGCTCTTGGATCCTTATTTACTGTTCGTGGTCTCTCCTGGGGTCCACCAAGCAACAGCAGAGCTCCCACCTATAGGATAAGAAGTTTTACCTAATAACATTTATTTTTTCTCCCTCCCATGGAAGTTGCTAAGGAAAAACCCAACCATGATACCAATTAAAACAAATGTGTTACACCAGGACTGGAAACCCTACCAAGTGGAAACTGAAGACCTGCTTTTATCCATGTCTGATGACTGGAGGGCAAGATCTACTGCTGGAAACACCACACTGCTCCACCTTCATGTCATACACATGGTACAATTGCACCCCACTGCTGAAGCAAACTCCGGGTTTTATTCACCTAAAGAGTCCTGTTCTTCCTGAAACAGAACTCCCACAAAATCAGGGAGATCTCCCAGCTCAGGTCTTCACTGACTTTTTTGCTCAGGAAGCACAGCACGTTTCTAACAGCCGCAGTGGACCAGCACTTCCCAGTACTTGGGGTCAGGCTGTCACTGGAGCTAATCCCCAAGCCCTCTTCCAGCCCACCACAAACCCCCTTCTTCGAAGAGGTGCTTTCAGCTCAGCCTGTCTGGCCAAACTGGGTCTGGGGGATGTTCAAGCACCTGTCCTGACAGTGTTGGCACTTCGGAGTTGGTCATCTTCCAAAATGTTGTCCTGAGGACACCGCTGTAACTTTTGGGGACAGCTAACTGCTCTGTTCTGCTCAAAGCAACACAGCCCTGATTTGATGTTGGTCAAGGATATACCAAGCGTGTGCTTCCTCCCAGACCATTTTCAAGAGGGTGCTCTGCTCGTGCAGGGGCAGTAAAGGGGTTTTGACCAAATTCTGGGCACCTTCCTTCCCTGAACACCAGCACTGAGAGGTGCCTGCATGTCCCAGGCATGGTGTCCCCTGTACGCAGAGCTTCTCCCTGGGTTCTCCTTCACCCCTCCTACCCTGGGCTGGGCACCAGGGAAGACAAGAGCAGAGCCCACCACTATGGCACCCAGAAGTCACGCTCTTATTCACAATTTACTCCCAACAAACTGCAAACATAACTTTTAGAAGACACTCAAGCAATGAATCAGAAATGAACACGTGCCGAATCCCACCACGTCCAAACCGACCACAATCTGCCCATCAGGGTGTAATTAAGCCGATCCAATTTCCACTGCCAGCAGCACACAAAGGAACAGCAGATCCTCAGCAACATCCATCCACCATTGACTCCGTTAAAGCTTCCACCGGGCCAGGATGAGGCCACTTTCAGCAGGCTCAAAGAGAGAAAACCTTCAGCCTGAATCCACAATGAAACCCAGCGTCTGAAGCAAGGTGTCCTTGCTCCCTCTGAGTCCCACCTCGCCGAGAAGAACCTCGGGGATCTCTCCCACCATTCATCCCGTCTAAAGGCACCGCAAGACACAGTTACTCACCGGGGCTCCGGGGCTGGTGGGGGCACTTGGGGTTGGTTTCTCAGTCCTTCCCGTCACCGCTCCGGGAGCAGGCGCAGCAGCTCCTCTACGGTCTCAGCTTCGCCCTGCAAGAATCAGGACACAGAGGGGTTGTTTTTTTTTTTGTTGTTTTCTTTTTTTTTTTTTTTTTTCCGAGTTGAGGTAAGCAGATAATCCAGTACTTTCTAACCCTCAGCAGAGCGGGGTGCACTGTGTGGGAAAGAAAAAGCCGCTGCCTGGTCGTCTGCAAGGATCAGCCCCAGGACTTTCCAAGCTCAGGCTCTGAGCGGCTTAGCCAGGAGCTCAGGGAGGAGCAGAGGGAGCCAAGGGCTCGGGACGGCGGCTGGGGAGGTGGTTCACGTCGGCTTGCGTGCCAGAACCCCCCCCAGAACAGCTTTGTAACGTTAATATTGCAGAGAACAAGGTAACTGGCAGATAGAGGCAGGGGGGGAACTTTTGGTGACGGTGGCTGGGATTTGTTAAGGGAAAACGGTTGCTTCAAAGTGAAATATCCCACAGTAAAGCAGAAACTTTTGCATGGTTTGTTGTTTTGTTTTGGTTTGGTTTGGTTTGGTTTTTTTTTCTGTCTTGAAAATGTATTTTGAAACTGAAAATAGAATCATAGAATTGTCTAGGTTGGAAGGGACCTTTCAGATCATCGAGTCCAACCATCAACCCAACAGTGACCAAACCACCACTAACCCATCTCCCTCAGCACCACGTCTGCCCGTCTTCTAAATAGCCTTTAAAAACCGCCAGGGATGGCGATTCCAACACTTCCCTGGGCAGCCTGTTAAGATTTTGCTTTGCTGACTTGAATTGAAACATTTTGTTGATGGAAATGGGATGTCCTGCTTTAAGTCAGCTCCTTTGGGTTCCCTGCTGAGCTGTGAGGATACCTCCTGGGACATTAAATTAAGGTGCTTTCCCTTCCCTGCCGTGGTCTGAGATACCTGGTTGGACTGAATGCAACACGCTGGTGTGTCACCTTGAGAGACCTGCCAGGTAGAAATGCAACCAGGATGTTATAATTCAGAAGTGAGAGCTGCAGGACTTTTGGGGCTATTTTTATGCTGGGAAACACTCAAGTGACCCCTGAGCAGTCTCTCAGGCAGCAGCATCCGCAGAGGCAGGCTGGCAGGGGATGCTCCTCACAGCAGGGCATGGCTGCTGACCCCTTAAGAACTGGGTTAATGCTTCAGAGGTGGGATCTAGGTCCCATCAAATCCTCACGCCTCAACTAAGCACACATCGACTCCTCCCCTCCGGGCAAGGAGCTGGGATTGAATGGACGGGATGGAGAGAGACCTCCCCCATGCTCCGTGCTCTCCAGCCCCAGGACAAGGACTGCCCCTGTGAGCTCACAGCCTACACACAGTCCAGTGCTGATGGGACTTGGATCCAGGTCTCCGTACCCCCACTCCAGTGCCTCAGCCATTAACAAGATCCAGTGATTTGAACCCATTCCTTCAAATCAACCTGCCTGGGCTAGCGATGATCTACAACACAGGCAACAAATCACTGGGAGACTCCTGCTCTGATTTCTCCACCCTCCTCAAACCAGTGACGGACTCTTTTCAGTGGTTCCCAGTGACAGGACGAGGGGCAACGGGCACAAGCTGGAACATGGGAAGTTCCACTCAAATATGAGGAAGAACTTCTTTAGGGTGAGGGTGCCAGAGCCCTGGAACAGGCTGCCCAGGGAGGTCGTGGAGTCCCCTTCTCTGGAGATGTTCAAGCCCCGCCTGGATGCCATCCTGAGTGATGTGCTCTGGGCAATCCTGCTTTGGCAGTGGAGTTGGACTAGATCATCTCTAGAAGGTCCCTTCCAACTCTGACAATTCCATGATTCCCACCTCCTGCCTTCCACACAACATTTCCTGAGGAAGCCACAGCTTTTATTGAACAACCAATACTTTTTCCACCCTGCTCTGTAAGTGGGCTCCATCCCATGGTGGGCAGCAGGAGGGGCTCCTGCCAGTCACCATAAATGTTAGGGTGAGGGGTTAGTTCTCCCACCCAGCCTGCCGGGAGAGACCCTCCAGAATTAGTGTCTCAATTCAGTCTCAGTTATGCCACAGCACTGCCAAAGGTCAAACTGGAACGCAGCTTTTTAATTAAAACAGAGAAAGGGCTAAAGAGACAGAGAAATGAAGCGCTGGGCTTCAACCAACAGTGAGGTCACGCATATCTAACAAGCTGATCAGAGGTGACACGCTGGCTTTCTCAGCAAAAGTCTCTGCACGCTCCGGAGCACACCACAGGGATAATCCCTCCTGCACAGGGGTTCAAAGCTCTGCATGCAAAAGCCACCACAGTGACCAAGGCTAAAAGCAGGGGATGCTGCCACGTGGCCACGTTTCCCGTCATCCAGGAACCCAATAAAGCATTCGAGAAGATGAACCTCCCGCTGCTGTTTCCTCAGTTCCCCTCCATTTCAACCGAGCATCTCTCAGAAGTTCAACTGAAGGCGCAAAGTCCTGGAACCAACAACGAGCACAGCAATGGGGGCCTTCAGGCAGGAGAGGTGCAGAAGAGGGGAGAGAGTAAGAGAAACCTGAGGCCAAACCAGGTCTGAATAGAGCCCTGATCATCAAAATTCTCAGAGACACAAGGGATGTGGAAAAGCAAATGGCTCGTGGCCTGCTCCAATCCCACCTGCTGGAGACCTGCAGGTCCCTGCTTTGCCGCTTCTTGGACAGAACGGGGCAGATAGAGAATTACAGAAGCAAATCCCAGTGAGGAAGGAGGAAAAGAGATGTGAATGACATCCTGAATGCCTTCCCCATCCTCCTCCCAAGCTCACTCAGACGCCTCAACTGAGGCAAAAAGCGCTCTTCATGCTCTTAAGGCCTTCTCCTGCTGATAAGAACAACACAAAAAGTGTGTGAGGAGAAGAATGACAAGGGGCAGAGGGACATGGGGCATTAAAGAGCAACAGAAGCTCTGAGTTCTGCTCTTGGCTCCACTGTGCACCTCTTTGAGACCAAGGGCCAAATTACCACAACTCTTTGTGTCCCTTAGGATGTGAAGTGAGACCCAGATGAGGTCTGACCGTTCCCTGATAACCTGAAGTGGAAGCTGTCCAGAAGGTGGCACAGACAAACCTCACCACTAGCACTATCCAGGGAGCTGAGAAATGGAAGTCCACCTCTGCTGCTGCCTCATTCCTCATTTCCCAAAGGCACAGCTACATGAAAGACCAAATTGTCCTGCTTTTATACTGGGTTCCTCCTCAACACACAAGTCCTAGTGAGTTCGGGCAGCAGGAGAGCCGACTCCAGCCCTCGCAATCAGTGCACTGCACTGCGCCGGCCTGGGATTCTTCTAGAACCACTCCAGCTCACGATGCAAAAGTGAAGGAGGAAGGAGGCAAGCGTCCTGCCAAAATACAACATCTTTCAAACAAAGTAACTGCGCTAAAATGTGCTGGTTTATTTTCCACTCCGGGGTCCCAAAGCATTTCCCTTCTCTCCCTGAATGATAACGGGCATAAAAATTAAATATAAATTCTCCAACAAAAAGCGAAACGCACTGAAGGGTAATAAATCACGGGGGCTGGATGGCATTCAGAAGAAGTTGGGTGGAAGGAATAAAGGATTAAATAGTGCAGATACTGACTAAGATGTATCATAGACCCTTAAAAACCCACGACTCGTCCTCAGGGCAGGAGACTGACCACAATGGGCTGAATTTTGATGAAGCAGCAAAGGGGACTTGCCCAGCGAAGCCATGGGGTTGGGCTGTGGTGCTCCCAGTCCCGTGGGGCTGCAGACACATCTAATGTCACCACAGTGCCACACTCGCTCCCCCACCTCATGTGGGGGTGAACACCCCGATGAAAAAAATCTTGTCATTTCCCCAAAGCCACAGTTCTGTCCATGTTGGTAACTGCTGTCAGAGACCTACAAACAGAAAGTCTGTTCGGGGGGAGGTGTGTGGGGGGGTGTGTGGGGGTGGGTGTGTGTGTGTGTGTGTGTTCAAATTTTGTACAGAAGAGGAGACCTGCCCTTCTTGCCCCCCCACAAGTACAAGGTACCAGGCACAGGCACAAATACAGGTTGGGTGGAGAACGGATTGAGAGCAGCCCTGAGGAGAAGGACTTGGGGGGGAGGGGGGGATGTGTGGACGAGAAGCTCAACATGAGCCGGCAGTGTGTGCCCCCAGCCCAGAAAGCCCCCCCGCATCCCGGGCTGCACCCCCAGCAGCGTGGCCAGCAGGGAGAGGGGGGGTTCTGCCCCTCTGCTCCGCTCTGGGGAGACCCTCCCCCAGTGCTGCCTCCAGCTCTGGGGCCACCAACAGCAGAAGGACATGGAGCTGTTGGAGCGGGGCCAGAGGAGGCCATGGAGATGCTGGGAGGGCTGGAGCCCCTCTGCTGGGAGGGGGGGCTGAGAGAGTTGGGGGGTTCAGCCTGGAGAAGAGAAGGCTCCAGGGAGACCTTAGAGCCGCTTCCAGTCCCTCAAGGGGCTCCAGGAGAGATGGGGAGGGACTCTTGATCACGGAGGGGAGCCCTAGGATGAGGGGGAAGGGTTTGACACTGAAAGAGGGGAGATGGAGATGAGATGTGGGGAAGAACTTCTTTGGTGTGAGGGTGGTGAAAGCCTGGCCCAGGTTGGCCAGAGAAGCTGTGGCTGCCCCATCCCTGGAGGGGTTCAAGGGCAGGTTGGAGGGGGCTTGGAGCAACCTGGTGTGGTGGGAGGTGTCCCTGCCCAGGGAAAGGGGGTGGCGCTGGATGGTCTTTAAAGTCCCTTCCAACCCAAAACATTGTATGATTCTTTGATTCTATGATGTACCCACAGGCCTGATGCTGCCCCCCACCGTCCCCAGGGCCACCTGCCACAGGTGAGCCACTGCACTGGCACCAGCGGTGGGATCCATCAGGGACTCCAGAAGAAGTAAAGAGGGACCCCAGGGCTGCAGTGGGGACACACACATTTCCGAACAGCAGGTACCACGGACTGGATGCTCTCTCATCTGATGACCTGAGATTCTTACATCGGCATTTCCAGGAACCTGAAACACTCCCCGGGGTGTCACACAGCAGCACAACATTCTGGCAACACTATATATCAGCACCGATTTGCTTCTAATAAACAAGATCACCTTTAATTTCCAGGCACCTCCTACTTCATTAAACTTAAAGATCTTGCTCTCCAGGGGTTTGCTCCTCAACTGGGGCAGGAAATGAAAAGACAGAAAATGCAATTTAATTGGGGATGAAGCTTCATCTTTACACTGCCTATCATAATTACGTGTCATTTAAAAACAAGCGTGGAGCAGGTGTGAAATGGCACCAGCTCCGGATGCGCATAAAAAAGGTTGATACCAGCCGCATGTCTCAGCAAGAATCAGATGGTGCAACTTGAAAACTACTTTTCCCTTTTGTTTCTTTCTTCCTTTGTTGCCTCAAACTTCTCAGAAAAAATTCCTTTTGAAACAGGAGAGAAGAAGTGGCATCTCTGTGAAGCCAAGTGGTTTGAAAGGAATCATCACAGGCTGGCAGGGGTTGGAAGGGACTCTGGAGATCATTTAGTCCAACCCCCTGCCAGAGCAGGGTCACACAGAGCAGGTTGGACAGGAACGCGCCCAGGGAGGGTTTGAAGATCTCCAGAGAAGGGAGAGAAGGGAATTTCAGCATCGTGTGCTGGGGTATGGCACCAGTCCCTGCAAAATATGGGGCTGGGCTGATGCTGGTGTAGAGGACGGGCCAGTGGAGGTACAGCAGCGCAGCCACATGCCTTCACGTGACACAGAGATGGTCGGGCCAAACCTGCTTCTTCCTCTCTGGGTATCTCTTTGCCACCCTTTGCCACCCTGGATAACACATCCAGCTGGGTTTGCTACCTGCAGGTGGGACCAGAGTGCACCATGATGGAAGTGTGATGAAGGTGCTGAAGCTTGCCCTGGGAGTTGAGTTGGGTGGGAGAGGGTTTCTGCTTTCCCTCAGGTCAGCCAGCCCCTTTCTCCACACTCTAGGACCAGGAGGAACAAAACAGTGAAACACTTTTGTTAATGTTGAGCATTTCAGTTGACCTTCTGCAGAGAGCAGAACCAAGGAAGAGCAAGGAGAGCTCTGGGGTTGGGTTATACTGCTCATTATAAGGGAAAGGAGACCTGGAGCTCATCTTTTGAGCTGCTAGAGAGTCTTCACGGGATTTAGGGCAGCTCAGCCGGCGCAAGGCTTCCCAAAACACCACTGAGGCTTTTGCATCTGAGGAAAAAAAATCAGACCCCTCCATGCTGAGATCTTCTCCAGCATGGGCTTTCCATGTATGCTGGGAGCTTGGACTTGCTTATGCCCCAGTCTCTCCTCTGCCCGACGGCAAGAGGGCCCCCTGAGGGCTAGGAGAGACCAGCGACAAACCTGAAGAAACCAAACCATTTGACTTTGAGACAAAGGTGGAGTCGGAGCACGAGCGTCCCCAGGCTCCTGCCCTGTCTGCGCAGTTGGTGAGACATGACCCTACCTTCCTCCTGAAAAAGAGATGCCTGAAACCTGGGTCAGAGCAGAGATCTCTACCCTTTCTGCTTTTCGAGATGTTATCAGCAACACCCTGGATTCAAATAGTGCCTATTTTTCTAACAAGCGCCTGTTTTCTTCTTCCGACCAATAAAATATGGAGGAACTCCATTTACCTGATGCACTTTAATTAGTTGCCTGTTGTTGTCAAAGCCCTGCTCTTACATTCTCATGCAAATTCACGGCCTTTCATTTTAAGCAACACTAGCAGGTTTGGCTTTAGCCTTCCAGTGATCCTTTAATGTCATATTTCCTCCCCAGTGAATCAATACGCAGATCCTCTAATTGGAAATTATCTGCTTACCCAAGCCTGGGCTGGGTTTGTTCAGCGGCTTGAGGGGACCAGACACTTTCCCTGACGGAACCAACTGAGCCAAACTCTGCAGAGTCGCTCCGAGATGGAGATGCTGCCTGTGGGGAGCCAGGTCCACCCCCTTCCCTCTCCCACCACGTCCCGCTCTTCTCCCAGGCAGAGCATCTTCTGCGATGGAGATGTTAAACCCGAACCCCTGTCCCAGGATGGGATCAGGGACAGGTCAGTTTTCTCCTTCTGCTTCAAGGGGCTTCAAGACACCGCTCCCCATCGTTTCTCACTTTAAATCGTGACGTCTCCATCTTCTGCCTGTGAATTCCTCTCCTGCTGTCAAAAGGTCACCAGGCCAGTTGGAAAGCTATTTTTCACAGCCTCGCTAATCTGGAGGCACCTTGCTGCCTCCTCCCGCCAGGAAAATGCTGACAACAAAACTAATCAGTGGCCAGCAGGACTGCGGGGTGAGACGCCGCAGACAGGACTGGCCTTTAAGGTACCAGCCAGAAATTCAAGAGATTCAGGAGCAGTCCCTGGCTCTTCCCCAGCCTCCCTTCCTGACCTTGGGCCCCAGCTCCTTGCCTCAACCCCACCGCTACCAACTGAGGCTAATAACGCTTCCCACACTTGGTCATGCCGATAAATTCATTCGTGTTTAGGAAATAATCTATTACGATGGGCACAAGAATAAAATGAAATGTTTTTTTCCCCTTGTATCACCACTGGCTTTAGGGGAATGAAGCCAAGAAGGACTGAAACACACTATGTCCGGGGCTGGGCTGTTTGCTCAATTTGTGCATTTTTCTGAATAACCTCCCGAAGTTCAGGTTGAGTGAATCACAGCGACTGTTTTTGCTGAAGTTGGAGAGCTCTGAACTGTCTCGGGGGGGCACTGACCTGGCTGGGGGGTGGCAGCACAGCCTGGTTCAGCCAGGGAGGGCAGATCACGCCTGGATGAGCTCAGCATTCAGAGCCATCAACACAAAAATCACAGCAAGGTGTCAATCCCGTGCTCAGCTCCAGGATCCATCTCCCATCACCTGCTGCCACTTCTTGGCAATCAATATTTCTAAGGAATAGCAGCTGCCCAGCACCCTCCCCCAAAACACCCGAGGCTTTCCCAGTGGAAGGGCTGGGCCCACAGGGTTTGCACTGGGAGAAAGGGGGGGGGTTCATCAGCGACTGCTTGAGCATCGTCTCCCTCCCCCTGGATTGTACCAGGCTCTGAACCAAATTGCTCGATGGAAAGCCTTCAAGCCAGTCTGCTGCATCTACACACCTGGGCTGATAATGGCATCAGGCACACACATTTCCCAAGCCCTGGGGGGTTTTGCAGGCAGTTATTCCTGGTAAGAGGGATGCAAATCCCTCCGACAAGGGTCCACCCCAGGCCAGGAGCTGCAGGACCAGGGGAAGCTCCACAGCAGGAGGTAGGTAGACCAGGAGGGGGTTAACTCCTCACTCAGCTTTTGTTGTCATTTGGACTGATGAAATCCAGTGCTGGTGAACTGACATCCACAGACCGTCATTTGTTTTAAAATTAGATTAGGGACTGCAGACTGTCTGCGGCATGAACACGGGCATCCCCTCGGAGCTCCCACCGCTTCGCTCCTCATCACTTGTCCACCTGCCTGTGGCTGGAGGGGGCAGAGACCCACACCAGCCTCCGGACACCCCCACAGCACCCCAGAGCTCAGCTGCCCTCCCAACACCCCCCGGGGAAGCTGTGACAACCCCAACTCGGAAAGAGAGTGAAAAACACCTCAACATCCCTGAGCAGCAATGGTTCCTCCCATCTGTGAAACACAGAGAGGGGCTCAAGTACCAGGGCAAGAGGTGTCTGGGGAAGCCCAGCACATCAGAAGCCCCTGGAGATGGAAAGGGAAGGGGAAGGGAAGCCAAAACTGCCTGTCAAACTTCAGCAGTGGGGACAACTGGTTTATACACATATAACCCCGCACCCAATTATCAGCTCAGTTTAGTGTTTGACTTTACACGATTCTGGCCCATCAGACCTGCCGCTGTTCTGCTTGATACTGCCTCTCTCACTCATTTATGTATATATTATCCAGTCCCTAAATCATTTTTAATAGCTTCTTTACTCGCGTGCCCTCCCGTCTCATTCCAGCACCATCAGCACAAGGCGGGTTGCAGATACGAAGAAGCTGACATTTCTCTTTTGAGTAATTTGCAGTAGATTTCTTGCCTGTTTGATGTAGTCGTTTTGTTCTCCGCGCTGATGTGACATTAATTATTGTTAAATATTCTTATCTGTTACATACAGTTCTGTTTAGATAAAGGTCAGTGCACGAACCCCTGACAGCGCTTGTTGCTGCCATGCTCTAAAGCCAATTTGTCATTCTCTCCCTTCAATACCCTCATCTTAGTTCCAGTCTATCTTTTTCCATTAATTCAGCCACAGTAGAGAGTCATTAAAAATTGCAAAATATCTCAGCTGTTCAGATTGGCACTCAGATAGGAAATTATTAGCTTGGGTGGCACCGGTTACACAGGGAGGTGGGGTAACAGCGCCCACACAAATCCAGCAGCAGCCTCTTGGAGCTGCCCCCCAAAAATACCCACATATTTCTGATTTAACTGGAATTATCTAAGCCTTGTGTAGTGTGCCATGCTGTTTCCCCAGCCTGGTCTGCAGCAGGATAACAGCACAAGCCCACACCACCCTCTCTTGGCAGAGGACAAGAAGGGCAAGCTCAAGCCATCCTCACTGAATTTGTCAGAAGGGAAGCACGTGGTGGTGCTGATCCATCTCCCCGGGGACCCGGTGAGCAGCTGGACTCACAGCAGCCTAAAACCTACGCCTGCATCTGCTCAGCCTTGCTTTTTATCTCTCTGACCAAATAAATCCCCCCCTGCCACCCCTGCATGCTGCTTTCCACCATGGCACCCATGACATGGGGATGGAGAGGACACCCTGGCTGGGACTTGCTCCCAGCACCCCCAACACCCCACCTGCCTTGGGGACACCTTGATGGGTCAAAACAGCATCTCCATAGCATACTTCCAGTACGGGAGCTGCAGGCTGGCTAGCCTTTGGAAAGCAGCCTGTGACCTTGAGTGGCCCTCCCAGAGAACAAGGTGGTCATACAATCGTCTGGGGACACGCGTCAGCGCGGCGCAAACAACAGACCTCAGGACGTTTGGTCTGAAAGAGCCGTCACAATTGCCGGGTCATCTTACACCAGCAGCCACCGGGCTGGAGGCCCCCGGGGCCTTGTAAAACCTATTTTACTGCTCGGTTGCAGCCCGTGCGCTTTTATGCCTCCATCCAGCAAAGTGCTTCAGCATGTGCTTACCTCCAAGCACACAAACAGCCTTAATTACACCAAGGGAGCCGTTCAGACGCTTAAACTGAAGTCCACGCCTAAGTCTGGGTGAGGACTTCAGTGCAGAAAGAGAGAGCAAAGAGGAGGTGAGGAGTGGAGCCCACAGCCCCACCAAACCAGTGATGAGGACCACGGTGGAGATGCTCAAATGGAGCCCACAGCCCCACCAAGCCAGTGACGAGGATGAATGTGGTGATGCTGGGACAGGGCAGGGGGCTCCAAAGGGAGCAGGTAAAGGCCAGGGCTCAACTGGCTGCAAAGGTGGGTTCTGCCGCACGAGCAGGAAAGGATGCAAAGGTGGATCCAGCACGACTGAAACTCCCGCACGATAAAACACGTGCTCGTTCCAGCACTTGCCAAATGGAAGAACATTTGCTCATTTATTCAAAGTGACATTTAATTTTGCATTGTGCTAAATCATTTTGTACTTTTAAATAAAAGAGAATAAACTCCCCAACTCATCCCCCTCTCAGTAAAAATACAAAGAAATATTGCATTTTGCTGAATTTAATCAAGCGTGGGGGTTTTCCCTCCCCTTCTTTGTACATGAATGACATAAAAGATAGAAGGGAAAATCATATTTGGCACCATTCATTCTAGGATCAAGGAGAAGCATGGTTTACACTGTCCTGAACCTGCCCCAGCCCAAGGGTATGGGACTTTTTGTGTGTCCTGGGTGAGCGCACGCGCTATGGTTCCTGCTCCACACAGACCTAAAGATCCCCAGAGATGTTCTACCACCAGCTCCACTGATGGAGACACACGCAGGGCAGAAGCCCAGTATCAGTCTATATCTGACTCTTGGGTCACTTCCTTGGAACCATGGACCAGTCTGCACCCAAAGGCTCCTCTGCCCCTGCAGAGATGCCATCCTCATCCTTTCTCGAAGACTCTTACTCAGCACAACCATCACTAAACTCCCGGGCAAAGGGATATTCATATCCCAGGTCCCCAGCTCGGCTACACCGGTACAGGTGGGAAGAAACTGCGCTGACGCCCTCCCCTTTTCTAAATCGGGACAGGGAGAAGGGCGAGAGCTGGCTTCACACGTTCAGAAAGGTATGAGAAAACTCAGGTCCTCTGCGGGTCTGTGGACAGAGTGTCCTGCAGCTAAAAATACAGAGACGAGCCAAAAAGTCAAGGCTAGCAGGAGGCATCGGTAGGGTGATCGAAGACAAAAACAGAGCCTGTTTATTTCTGTAGCCAGCGACTGTCCGGCGAGAGAGACTGAAACCCTGGCGCACATGCTGCCTGCCTGACGGACAGGCTCCTGCCAGCTGGAGGGGTCCGATTTCTCATGCAGACACTGGGGTTCCCTCTCCCCTTCCCTCGGTGCAGGCTCACACCTTTCTTTCTTTGCAATATTTTTAGCCGCTGCACGAAGCAGGGTAACGTGCAGGAACAGAGGGAAAGGGCAAGGGATGGAAATCACCGCTCCGGAAAAGGCTCTCCCCCCCCTTGCCATCACAACAGGATGCTCAGGATCCACATCAGGGGACGCGCTCAAGCCTGCTCAGAGTGATCAGTCCAGGAGGAAAATCCCTCCCAGAAGCTCTATCAGCAGCTTGGGTTGGGTGGGAGATCGTAATATCATAGAGTGGTTTGGGTTGGAAGGGACCTTAAAGACCATCCAGTCCCACCCCCTGCCCTGGGCAGGGACACCTCCCACCAGACCAGGTTGCTCCAAGCCCCCTCCAACCTGGCCTTGAACCCCTCCAGGGATGGGGCAGCCACAGCTTCTCTGGGCAACCTGGGCCAGGCTCTCACCACCCTCACACCAAAGAAGTTCTTTCCCACATCTCATCTCCATCTCCCCTCTTTCAGTTTAGAACCCTCCCCCCTCATCCTAGGGCTCCCCTCCCTGATCCAGAGTCCCTCCCCATCTCTCCTGGAGCCCCTTGAGGGACTGGAAGGGGCTCTAAGGTCTCCCCGGAGCCTTCTCTTCTCCAGGCTGAACCCCCCCCCAACTCTCTCAGCCCGCCCTCCCAGCAGAGGGGCTCCAGCCCTCCCAGCATCTCCGTGGCCTCCTCTGGCCCCGCTCCAACAGTTCCATGTCCTTCCTGTGCTGAGAACTCCAGATGCTTCTAACTGCAATGCCTCGGAGGGCTTCCTGGGGAACCACAGAAAAGCAGGGCTGAGATGCACCAAGCTCAGACCACCACAGCAAGCGGTCCGGGAGATAACTGCAGGCAGATCAGAACCAAATCCCAGCGAACACACATATCCAAGTGTTTAAGTAAAGAAACGAGACGGGAGGTTTGCTCTCTTGGTTGCAAGCTAAAATGGTTGCGGCCGTCAGAGTTCAGCTCCTCTCAGCCGGCGTAAACGAGGAAAATGCTGACACCGAGACGCAGCCATTAAAAACACCGCGGGAGCACCAAGAGGAGCCTCTAAACCGGCTATTTGCCAGGCTAAGCTTTCCATACAGGGCTCTTCAATTCAATTTGCCTTACTTCATTAACCTCAATGGATTTACACCCGAGACCAGCACTGAAAAAAATCAATTATCTATCTATTTAACCTCCCTGCCCTGATATTATTCCCTGTGTCCCATATTTGGCTCCCCTCTGATGTCTGAATTCTTGCAGACCTGCCAGAAATCTGGGTGCAGTCTCCATGCTGCAGGACAACCTTCCTCCAGCCTTCACCGAGGCAAGGAAAGGATAAAGCCACAGTTGCTTTTGCAGGGGTGATTTCAGCAATAAACTACTGCAAAAATATGAATAGACAACAGGATTCCCATGAGCCAGCAATGTGCCCTCGTGGCCAAGAAGGCCAATGGCATCCTGGGGTGCATCAAGAAGAGCATGGCCAGCAGGTGGAGGGAGGTCATCCTCCCCCTCTGCTCTGCTCTGGTGAGGCCCCATCTGGAGCACTGGGTCCAGTTCTGGGCTCCCCAGTTTAAGAAGGACAGGGAATTGCTGGAGAGGGTACAGCAGAGGGCTACAAAGATGATGAGGGGATTAGAACATCTCTCTGATGAGGAAAGGCTGAGGGACTTGGGTCTTTTAGTCTGGAGAAGAGAAGACTGAGGGGGGATCTCATCAATGCCTATAAATACTTAAAGGATGGGTGTCAGGAGGATGGGCCAGTCTTTTTTCAGTGGTGCCCAGGGACAGAACAGCAGGGAACGGGCACAAACTGGAACATGGTTAAGTTCCATCTAAACATGAGGAGGAACTTCTTTCCTGTGAGGGTGGCAGAGCCCTGGAAGAGGCTGCCCAGAGAGGTAGTGGAGTCTCCTTCTCTGGAGACATTCAAACCCGCCTGGACACGTTCCTGTGGGACCTGCTCTGGGTGACCCTGCTCTGGCAGGGGGTTGGACTGGATGATCTCCAGAGGTCCCTTCCAACCCCGTATCATTCTGTGATTCTGTGACCTTTCCATTCCCTCTGCAACTTGCACTTGACTGCATAGATTAAGGTCTGCATCTATGCTGTAAGGAACCATCTCTTCCTGATGGGAATGCTGCTGGAGCTCTTGGAAAAGCAGGCACCCTGTTAGAGCCAAGAGGAAGAATCGATGAATAGACCGGTGCATCATTTGGCAGGGGCCTGTCAAGCTGCTCCTCACCTGGGTGGCCGGGCTGGTGGCACCTCTCTGCCCGCCGCAGCGGTTACGTGCTTCAGTCTCGGTGCCGCTGGCAGATGCACCTCCTGGGGAAGGCAGATCTGAGAAGTTCTACACAGACAAACTCTGTCGCTCTACCACTGCTGAGCTTCAGACACAAACAACCCACTAAATCCCCGTTCAGCGGCCGCCTGGACACTTGGCCATGGTGCACAGACCATAGTCCCTCAGAGCTTTGACCAGTTGGGAGGGTCCTTTCTCACTCCCAACCTACAGAGACGCCCCCTTGAGAACCTGCTTATGAAAGAGCCAATGGCTGGTTTGCAGCCACATGAGGTTCAGCTTGGCCATGTGGACCTCTCAGGGATGCCCCCATGAGCCGGTGCCTCCACAACTCCAGCCGGAGAGGCGGATATTAATTCTGTACTAAATTGGGTGGTTTGTTGTACACAAGCCATTTCTTTTTTTTTTTTTTAATGAAATGGGTGTATCATAATGATTAGGCATAGTCGTTACATTCAGCCTTTAATTAGATTTGTGTAATTAGAAATTCACTGAGTTATTTCACACAGTGGAAAAAATATTGCTTGGATGGGGTTATCCAAGATGGCAACAGATTTCTCTGTAGCTCCCAGAGCTGACTGATAATCTGAAACAAATTACATCTTCGATTCTGAGACCTTCACAAGGTGTGCATAATGCTGAACTTATGGCCAATTTTGCACAGCCATCAGGCAAGAGCAAGTGGGAAATATGATTAGTTCCTACTGGTATTTTCTTCTCCTGATAAGATATTCACCTGCCCAACTGAGGTAACTGGGAGGGTGATGTTGGTGCTGCACTGGAGGCACCAGCCCAACCACCCGGCCGGGCTCCCTGTGATGGATGGGGCCAGGAGGAGGGCATGTCCGCAGGTCACCACTGTGGCTTGGACACAGGAATGGGACATTCACATACCCAATGCAGAGAAAGCCATTTGGAGAAAGCCTAACGGCTGGGAAGGCTTTTGCCAAACACCAGACAGGCAGATGGGGGTGCAGACCCACGCCGCTCGGATCCAGCTCCGTGGCTGCACCAGCTGGGAAACATCAATGGGAAGCATCAAGCAAGGTGGTTGCCCATTTTTGGATTGTTTATCCCAGCAAACGAGAGCTGGGAGGTGATACAGCTGCCTTCCACAGGGGCAAGCATCAGGCCAGATGGAAAATCGCTGCAGCTAAAGGAGAGACTGCGACACGGAGAAATGACTGGGCCGGAACAATCCTGGCCATCAGTACAGACTGGGGGGTGAGGTATTAGAAAGCAGCCCTGAGGAAAGGGACTTGGGGGTGCTGGTGGATGAGAAGCTGGACATGAGCAGGCAGTGGGCACTTGCAGTCCAGAAGGCCAGTCGCGTCCTGGGCTGCATCAAAAGATGCGTTGCCAGCAGGACCAGAGAGGTGATTCTTCCACTTTACTCTGCTCTGGTGAGACCTCACCTGGAGTATTGTGTGCAGGTCTGGAGCCCTCAGTATAAGAAGGACACGGACCTGATGGAGAGGGTCCAGAGGAGGGCCACGAGGATGATCAGGGGGTTGGAGCACCTCTGCTGGGAGGACAGGCTGAGGGAGCTGGGGTCGTTCAGTCTGGAGAAGAGGAGGCTCCGGGGAGACCTTATAGCAGCCTTCCAGTACCTGAAGGGGGCCTACAGGAAGGCTGGGGAGAGCCTGTTTAGAAAGGCCTGCAGTGACAGGACGAGGGGCAATGGCTTTAAGCTGGAGGGGAGCAGATTTAGATTGGAGATTAGGAGAGGGTTCTTTACTGTGAGGGTGGTGGAGCACTGGAACAGGTTGCCCAGGGAGGTGGTTGAGACCCCATCCCTGGAGATATTCAAGGTGAGGCTCGACGAGGCCCTGGGCAACCTGGTCTAGTTGGGGGTGTCCCTGCTGACTGCGGGGGGGTCGGACTAGATGACCTTTGGAGGTCCCTTCCAGCCTGGACAATTCTATGATTCTATGACTCCAGCAATAAAACCCTCGGCTCCCAGCACAGAGGGGCTGTGCTGGCTCCCCCCAACTCTCCTCCCAGGCAAAGCTGCTGGTACAAAAAAACCCACTCCAATTGTTTATGTTTGGGGTTATCCATGAGCAGTTATGAGACAGAAAAACCAGACTGGCCAAGTTGGGTGCTCCCTTGTGATCCCTTCAAGCCAGAGTCCAGTATGAACCAGTGCAAGGCCCATCCAACCCTGGCTCAGGTTCAGTTGCTTTAGTTTTCAGAGATAATTTCTAGATCCTCCTGACTGTTAAGAGGAACATCCAGCTGGAAGAATAAACTCTGTTGGAGTTTAAGTGTCAGCATGCTTGTCCCACCATGGGATGCAGCAGGCAGGAGGCTGCTGTATCAGAATAAATGCTTTCACTAATTTCTTTAGGTTTCACCTGAGGAGAACAACGCTCAGGTGTCCTGGAATGGATCAAGATTAAAACAAGCAGCCACTGGCATTGCTACTGATAGACAAGTAAGTCACCCCTGCCAGCCACAGGTTTCAAACACATGGAAGAAATATGGAGTTTGGGGAAAGGAGGAGGTTTTTTTGTTTGGTTTTTACTCTCTTATGGCATTAGTAATCAAAAAAAAAAAAAAAAACCCACCAAAAACTCTCTCCAAGGTCATTTGTACACAAGTAGTTTCATCTTTCCATCAAGTGGAAGATGGAAGAAAAAGGACATTTTTGCCAACAGATGTGGTGTGCACACGAGAGAGAGTTCCCCCATGGCATCCTGTCAGAAACATCTCACCACACCTCATCTCAGCACTGCCCTTTCGGAAACAACCACTTCGTCAGAGCAATATCCTCCTCTCTTCCTCTTGTGGAGCCCCAGGTACCACAGGCTTTGTAAGAGATGAGTTTACTAATTCCAAGATGGTTCCCCCAGCCCCCAAAGAAACTGCTAACATAAAACCATTATAATAGAAAAACATTTACCCAATCATTCTTATTTGGACATATCTGAATATAGAGCTTTTTCCTAAATCCACTCTTTCTTGAAGGAATACTTTTAATTTTGAAAATGACTTTACCTAGCCTTGTACCAACACCAATGCTTGTACTAACACTCATATATTCTGCCTCCACAGCTTCTCATACCCACACGTGGATGGAGTGCCCCTGCAGGAGAAGAGCCAGGTGAAGCTACAAGGCACCCTCTGAATGACCACCAAGAGCCTCAACATCCTGCCATCACAGAAATCGTGTTTCACTGTAGACGTGCACTGTGCTTGGCCAAAAAACATAGAGGGAAGCCCAAGGTGGTATCACCTGCTGCTTTGCTCATCCCGTCAATCTGTTTGATGAGCAAACACAAGCTTGATGAACTCTTCAGCCAACAGATGCTTTACACCCTCCCCACCTACTAAAAATGCCCCATTGACCCTCAAATGGACTTAACTGGGTGACCACTGGTGCACTGCACAAGCTTTGAGCAACCTGGTCTGGGAGGTGTCCCTGCCAAGGGCAGGTGGTTGGAACTGGATGATCTTTAAGGCCCCTTCCAACCCAAACCATTCTATGATTCTAAGGGAGCAAAGGATGGAGCAGCAGGGAAAGCTCCAGCTGGAGGACAAGCATAAATTCAACGCTTCCCCTCCCCCCGATTTTAATGTGCCCCGTGTGACAGCGCTGTAGTGAGCGACACCAACCTCCTACATCTCCATACACATTCGGAAAGGACCTGACCGTGTTTTTACGGATGACTTAAAGTGTTCATCGAGACTCCTTAAGTCTCACAACTCCCTGACCCCTGAAAGAATTGACATCTCCAAGCCGAGCGCTCACCCCCTTCTACCGGAACAGGCACAAGCCTTCTGCCCACCCAAGTGTGTCAACTGCTCCTCCCCAGGCAGATGAGGGTCTAACCCAACTCTGAGGACACACGTTGGCCGTAACGAGGGGCAGCAATGGTATGCCACCGGTGGCAGCCCTGCCCACACAAACCTGGCACCTCTATCAGGCGCTTGGCTGCCACCAGGTCACATTGGGAGTTGAGGGCCACAACACGAGTCCATTTTTTCAGAGCCAGGGCATGGTCCTCCTGGACACTTCTACATGTTCGGTAACACGGATGGTTTTAGCACTCCAGCCAGGTGGGGACACTGAAACCCAAAGTCGTTTTAATTTACTCCAAGGCACAAAAGAACCTTGTGGCACAGCCAGGGGCAGGACCTGGATTCACCCCACAGCACCGCAGCTTAGAAAAGCTCCCCAAGCTCTTTCTTCTACAATAGTTGGTGGCAAATCACTGCACCAGGCACCTCTAATGGGACGAGTGCTCTCCGCACCTTGGAGGAAAACACCAACAAGCAAGAAGTGTTCAGGAAAGCAAGGGAAAAACGCTCCTCTGTGAGACTGGAGCCTGAGGTTTTCCCTCAGCTGGGGAAATCAAGCAGAGACAAGAAATGGCCCCCAGCCACGGAGTCATCTACTGGCAGGAGAACAGCCAGCTTTACTATCACATTTCCACACGGCTGCCATCATACTCGGAGCAATATTTGCACCTTAAGTAACTTCTCCCACTTAAGCAGGGACAGAGCAGCACAGCCAACACAGCGAGGCTTTGCTTTGTGAGGTGGCGGCCAGCCGGAGGGGATGGCCCACGCCTTCTCTTGGCTGGACCATCAAATGGCCCAGAGCTTCTGAGAAGACAACATCTACACTCTGGCTCAGCTCCTGCTGCGCTGAGTTACGGCAGGGTCTGAGAAAAGCTGAAAGAGGTAGAAAAAGGCAGCTCGAACCCGCAAAGATGATAAAGGTCCTAAAATCACAGCCTTCCCCTTAGAGTTTTTCTGTTGAACTGTCTCTTAAGCAGCAGTGCTGGTGGGTAGGAAAAGGGGGATCCAATTACACAAACAACTCACAATACATGGATAAGAACGTTTGATTAAGGACCACTTTTCAGAAAGTCCTTACCAAACATTTGAAGGACCCCTAATACATGTTTGCAGTCATGTCTGGAGTTAATTTAAACAAAATGTTTATTTGCACAACCAGGTGAGAATCAAGTTATGAAGAAAAATCTTGTTTTCTTCCTCTTCCACAGCTTTCCCTTAGGGACGTGGTCCCTGCTACTCGAATTTCTCCCAGTCCTGTTTGTGGGAATAAAACTTTTCCTCCCCACCTGCAAGCTTTCAGGCTAGAAGTGCTCATTTGCTCATTGCAATCACAGCCCCAAGTGACTCTTAGAAACCCTCTAACTTCTCAGGCCAATCACAAATAAGCAGCACAGCTTGAATTTCAAACAATTTTTGAAGCTGAACAACTCTGAGAGCACTTCATCAAAACCACTTGATGAACAAGCTTGGGAGAAACCTTGCGTCTGGAGCGGTGGCTGGTGCAGCAGAGGAACCTGAATCCACCAGGAGCTACAGCTACATGGGGTGGGTAGCTGCTCAGAGTCTATTGTGAAATATACTGGGAGTAGTGTATTTCTGGTGTCTTCTCCTGAAAAGGATGGTGGGGGCACAGAAAACTAGTGCTCGTTGAACTTTAGGGCAGCACCAAAGATCTTGGGCAGCCATCAACGAGATGAGCTGGTCCAAGTCTGTTCTTTTTCCAAATAATACCACCTTACACCTTGTTCAGCATGGTTCACAAAGCGAAGCTCCCACCAGGAAATGAGAAACTCCAGTTTCTACCCCCCTGTTGGGTGCCCGACCAGCTCCTCCTGGGTCCCAGCTGCTGGAGAGGACCCCATCTCCTTGGGTGGGCAGGACGGGACTGCTGACCTTCAGAGCTACGAGGATGAGGGGCAGCAGCTCGAGTTGGAGACCCGAGTCCTCTGATGGGGACAGCATCCGCATCATTGCACTGATCCCCAGGTGACAGGGCACCCAACGCAGAAATAATGTATAGCAAACAAAGCGCAAGTGTAAACTGTTAGCTATGACAGAAGTTCATTTTACTTTACTTAAAAGCAGAAATATTTCAATTGGAGTCCAGAACTACTCGTCAAAACAGTCCCTACAAAACGTGAGGTCACTGGCTTTGAAAGGAGGAAAGTAGAATTTAATTTGGAAAAAACAAATACTAAATCACTGCTGAGTAATGGGTCCCAGCAGAAATCTGACACACACACCTTGAACTTACACATCTGTTCCACCCAGGAATGAACATGGGATATTCAAATACTCAAACTTGCAAAACTCTACGTCTCTCTGGTTTTCTGCTTATCTTCTGCCTCTCCTCTAGTATAAAGTATGGTTTTTATCTGACCAGGACTGGCATATAGGGTCACTTTCACAAATTGCTTGGATTCACCATGATGTCCTAATAATAGAAACAAACATTAAAAAAAATAAATATTTCATCACAAGCTGAAATTTGAAACAAAAAAGTTGCATTTTCAAAACAGACTTTTAAGTTGAACATTTTTTTTTGTTCAACATTCTTCCTGGCACATCTATAGTTTTCCGAACTATTTTCATCACATTTGAAGTGTTGTTTTATGAAAGAGATCTCCTTGTTCAGGATCTCTTCTTGACTGATTGCGTGAAACGCCCTTACAGTGATGCGCAGGAACTGATTTACCTAAAGGCAATAAGTGGGTGGCGATTAGAGGAGGAGACTTTTTTATACACCCTGGGAGAAACCCACGCTCCCAACAGCACATCCCACATGGCATATAATGACAGTGCCACTGGGCCACCACTCTGTGCCCTGGCCAAAAATCCTTGCCGGGTAAGGTAATCTTTTCTTGGCAGTTTCAGTGTACTTAGGAATTTCTTGTTTTCTTCAGTTTTTGATTAGTTTTTTCCAATCACAGGGTGCACCGGCAAGAGCTCCAGAATGATGGAGCTGCTGAACGCCATCCAAAGAAGGTGACCAAATCAAGCCTTGCTTTCTGAAGTTACGCACAGAAACACTGCGAGCATGGTAGATGAAGAGCCTCCCAGCTCTTGGACATGAGTTGTCAACCGATGGGGGTGTTTAGTGGGAGTTACTACACCCTAAAGGGTGAAAAGGGAGGAGAGCACAGCTCAGCAGGAGGTGTTGGGAGAGATCCTTGGAAAAGGACCATTGGAATGGTGAAGCCTGAGGAGGAGGAGGAGGAGGAAAACATGGTTTAAGCATGAGGCAGAAAGTATGATGGGAAACACCAGTCCGTCCAAGCTAGGAAGACCAACCGACAACACCTTTCCCAGATCTCCCCCATGTCCAGACATGTCTCCTTCAGCTTCTGCAACAACCCAGGGACTGGACTAGGGACCTTAAATGGTCCCTTCCTACCTGAAGTGCTCCATCATTCAAGGTTAGGAGAACTATTCTGGGACGGCAGGACGTTCCTCTTGGCCATGAGATGCCTGAACCTGCAACTCTTAGGCCGCAGAACAACAGGCAAACAAGAAGGGAATTTTTAACTGTAGATAAATGTTAATGGGTTTTCTGAAGGGCTATAAGATGTCCCCTGCCACCAGAAAATCCTGCTGATGAATGCAAATTGGCAATGACAGACCTCTGAAGGAGACATCAGCCCCTCTTGCAGTGTACCACGTGTGTTATCCATAACGCAAGCCCTTGCTGCAGGAATTTCTGCACCCTCCTTGCCTTGGTGCTCTGCCCAAGAAGAAACCCAAGACTTTCAGAAAATCCCAAACACGAGTTGCTTACAAAGCCCATTCATGACCTGGCAGATGGCACAGATGGTTGACATTCAGGGACCTGGCGTGAGTCCTCCATCGCAGGGCAGCAGCAAAAGTGGCTTCATCAGTGGCTCCAAATCCAGCTCTGCACTGTGGGGGTCCTGCAGGTGAACTGTTCCCCTGTGAGGGAACCTGACAGTTCAGCTGGGGACAGCAAATCTGTGTGGCAACTAAAGCTGTCCCCTGCTCGCTGGGCAGCTCTCGGCTCCTGCTCAGGTTACTGACAAACACAGCTTCTCCTTGCCAAGACAGATGGAGGCAGCTGTGGGCACAGGGAGGGCATGGGACATCCTGAAACACCCACCCAAACGTTTTGGAGAGGGTCCTGCTTAGGCAGCACCCCAATGCTGAGTTTCTTTCACATGACGTATCCACCACCACTTTGAAAGATCTAACTGGGATCTTGAACTCTTTCCTTTGCCGAAGCAGCTCCTGACACCAACCCAACTCCATTGCTTCCCTCCTTGCTCTCCCAACACCCCAGTTTCCCCAAACCCACTACTTTGGGCATCCCTGCATTGCAGACACCTCCTCAGCACATGGCAAGAGCAAGCTATCACTGTTCACCATGGGACTTCACCCAGGGCTCTGCAATCCCCGGCACGGATGAGAGCTTGGATCCTGGAAATACTATCTCAGCGAGGGAAGGGAGGCACCCTCACTGTCATCTCTGCAATGACAGTCTTGCCGCGTCCTCGCAAGATGGTGGAGGTGCTAAGGATTAATGGGGACGCAAGGAGGCACTAAGGATTACTGGGAACACGTCACCACCTGCTGGGTCCTGCTTCTGCACCCAGCAGACGTGGAAGACCTGCTCCATGGGGCTCCTGATAATTCCCTCCTGCTCCTGAGGAGCATCCTCTCCTGAAGATCCTTCCCATCCCCTCTTGAGGAGACTGACTGTCCATCCGTTTGTCTTCAGGAATTGAAAAGGATGCTGAGCATGTGTCTACATGGTCAAGTGGAAGAGTCACAGCCAGATGGGACGGTGTAACATTGTGGTAATTAGCTCACAGGAGAGAGTGCAGGCTGCACCCCATTGCTGGCTGCAGTCAAAGTGCCTACCAGCCAAAATCCCATCTGGGATAACAGAGTGGTGCCTTTCATGGACCACAGTCACATCCATTTCCCTGGACAGTGCTGTCCCCAGAGAGACAACGTGCCGATATCTGCTTCCGAGGATGGTCCTCCTCTCCAAACAGAAGCAGTAAGTGCCTCCACCTCCCCCAGGCTCCACTGGGATTTGTGGCATCCTCCAAGCAGGGCTCAGCACACACTGACCCACTCCACAAGTCCCCAAGCCACTGCCTTACGCCAAGACATCAGGGGAGAAGACACAAGGACCCAGCACCTCACGTCGCTACACAACAGCCACTTGGGTGGGAGTTCACAGTGAGAACTTTCAGGTGAAGGATCAGCCAGTGCACTTCAGTGTGGCACAGCCCAATCCAGCCAGCAGAATCACAGAATGGTTTGGGTTGGAAGGGACCTTGAAGATGATGCAGTGCCACCCCCTGCCCTGGGCAGGGACACCTCCCACCACACCAGGTTGCTCCAAGCCCCCTCCAACCTGCCCTTGAACCCCTCCAGGGATGGGGCAGCCACAGCTTCTCTGGGCAACCTGGACCAGGCTCTCACCACCCTCACACCAAAGAAGTTCTTCCCAATATCTAATCTGAATCTCTCCTCTTTCAGTTTAAAACTCTTCCCCCCCATCCTATGGCTCCCCTCCCTGATCCAGAGTCCCTCTCCATCTCTCCTGGAGCCCCTTGAGGGACTGGAAGGGGCTCTAAGGTCTCCCTGGAGCCTTTTCTTCTCCAGGCTGAACCCCCCCAACTCCCTCAGCCCCCCCTCCCAGCAGAGGGGCTCCAGCCCTCCCAGCATCTCCGTGGCCTCCTCTGGCCCCGCTCCAACAGGTCCATGTCCTTCTGGTGTTGGTGGCCCCAGAGCTGGAGGCAGCACTGCAGGGGGGTCTCCCCAGAGTGGAGCAGAGGGGCAGAACCCCCCCTCTCCCTCCTGGCCATGCTGCTGGAGATGCAGCCCGGGATGTGGGTGGCAGAAACAAGACACGTCAGAGTGAAACTACTGCTCTGCAGAGCACGGGGGTGTGGAGGGTCAAGGCCAAGGGTCCCCTGCTGAAAACAGTTATTTTTGGCTTAAGACCTCAAGGTCTCCCTGGCTAGGGCTCAGTGTGTGCTCCTTTTGAAGATGCAGCTCACCCCTTCCAATAAATCCTGCAGCGCAGCCTTATGTGCTCTGATGCAGAAACCCAGCATTTAGAGGGTGAGAAAGACAAATGCATCTGGGTTGAGCCTCCCCATCCCAAACTGCTGGTGCTGGTGGCCCTTCCCTGCAGCAAACGATCCCATTATGCTTGGAAGTGGTCTTAAAAGACTCCTCTGCCGCAAGCAAAGCAGACAAACTAATCACTGGGGCAAAAGAGCAGTATGGGGGACAGCGATTTATAGCAGAAGACAAATTGTTGTCTTACCAGCTTGGAGCAACATCGCTTTTGTTCACTCTGGAGCTGTGGGAACCAGAAGCCCCAGCCTTTTGGGCAGGGGGAAGTCACCATCAGGACAACCCATCTCCTGGAGCATCGCTGTCCTCCCACTCACCCACAGCAGCTTCCCCATTACCCAACCTCCGTGGGGCTGCGGCTGCCTGGAGAGACAGGCGAAGGACTTCCACTTGCCCAGACTGATGCCAGGGCAGAGGCAGGGGACGTGGAGGGACATGCTGGCATCACGCTGCCTGTCCCAAGGGCTCATTAGAAGAGCTCAGTGTCTGTCACACTGGCTTGTGTCGGGCTGTACCTAGAAAAACACAGCTGATCCCACCCAGACACTGCTATGGATGCCCACCAAAGGATTAATTCCTCTCTGCCATCCTGCCCACAGCCAGCAGCTGTGCTCCACAGCAGGCACGTGCTGGTGGAACAGGCAGCGTGAGGTTCTCGAGCAGCTTCCCCAAACCACCCGTCGCCCAGACCCGACCCCCAGCACATGCTGGCCCTGGCAATTTTACCAGGGTCCTCAGCCACCTGCTTTAAATAAGCGCCTCCCTGATATCAAAGAGCATCCTCCCTGGTTTAATTTAGCCCAGTTTGTCCTAAATTGATTTCCCATTCCCGTTGGCTTAAGGGAAGAAGGAAGCAGATTGGGAGAGCATTCCCGATTCACGCAGCTAAGCAGATCCGTGCCCTTTAGAAAACGTGAAGGTCTTGTTGAGGCAGGAATACCAGCTCGGGATTCCTACTTCTGCGCACAGAGGAGGACACTCCTCAGTCCTTTCTCCAGTGTCCTCATGCTTTCAAGAGGACCACGGGCCTGTTTTAACCCTGAGCCGTGTTTTAATGTCTGCACCCAGCCAGGACTGGACATCACTGTTCAGCAAAAGACAGGTTCTTGCCATGTTTGCCTTTCTGCCTGTTTTTCCCAGAATCCAATTTAAAACAAGCTTTATTGGTACTAAAGCTAGATCATACGAAACATACTGCATAATACATTAGAGGAGAGAGAGCACCACATACCTTTACATGATAAATATCTCTATACAGGGCTCAGCACCTATCTTTATTGCTGGCATTACATGTGGCTTATGCGTTCCCTCCTGCTGTTAGGCTTGGCTTTTCAAAAACACCCCGGGAAGGCAGGCAATCAAATACACTTGGAATTCATTAAGATGCAAGTCAGTAAGATGCTTGGGGCTCCACTGGAAGTCCTAGCAGGGTGTATTAAATACAATCTCACCTTCGTATCATGCCTCTCATTTCAAGGGAGCCCAAAACACTTCACCAGCATGACATATGCCACCTGTCTTCACCTGTAGAGGACTATCTGGACTGAGAAAGTGGCTGTTATTCAACATCCCCCACAACAGCTCAGTGCTGACCCTCCCCCAGAGTCATAGAGGAGGTGCCACCAGCACAGCATCCCCGTCACCCACCTGCTGTCCCACCGTCCCTGCTGCCCTGCCTCTCCAAAAAAAAAACCATCCACAAACATCATATTTCAATGAGAAAAAGTCTCCATGAGACTTCATGCTCAGCCAAGTTTCTCAACCCATCTGTTCCCTGGGCAAAGTCTCTCGTACACAGAGCCATCGCTGAGGTTCAAGACTGGCTTCCTTCCTGGGGTGTACGGGCAGGAGGAATAACAATTACGGACATAAAAGCTGTGTCCTACTCTAAAAAAAAAAAAACCAAACAAATTAAAATCCAAAACCTACAGTGTTTGTAGTGCATGTGGGTATAAGTCATTTAGTTTAAAGATGAAGCACTGGGACAATGGAAATATTTAAAATCACTAGAGCTGCTTCCCACTTTTCTGGCTTAAATGCCATGTTACCAGCCACATTCAAACATAACGATATAAAACGTGGTAGTTTCCAGCATCAGTATCCATCCTCTCATGTGGACCTGCAAGATTTTTCTCTCTCTCTCTCTCTCTCTCTCATACCACAAAACAACCTTTCATCTTTATAAACTACGGTGCCAGCTGAAAATTGGACAAAAATCAAAATACATTTGACACCCCTCTGTGCTGGGCTGCTCCGTAGGTTGAAAAACGTCAGACAGCAAAGGCGATGAACTGGTTGGTGCTGGTGTGTGTGGACAAGCACCTGACGCCCGGGCATGGAGTCCAGGGTCACAGAAGCACAAGATTCAAGGGGAAGATCAAGCAAAGGCTTGATGTGTTTTCTCTGCTGCATCCTGCCTCCTCTGCGACCCAGAGAGGTCCACACCAACCCCACCTTTCACCTCACCTCTTCAAAATAGGGAGGATGTTGCTAAGTTTGCCCTGGACTGTAAAGATCATCCAAAATTAAGCTTTCTTTTCACCCAAACTCTGGCTGTAATGCCTCCTTAAAAACTGCAGCAGAGCAGAGCACTTCCCAGGGATTTTTTGTGCCAGCCGATTTCAAACCTCCCTGTGATCTTCTGCCTGTCTCATCAGCGATGCAGAAACACTGCAGAGATGCCAGACATATCTGTATCGTTGTCACTCCAGTCTATTAGCTCAGCAGTCTCCAGTGGGGGTTTTTCCACCATGCCAGAAATCACGTTGTGCAGACGAGCAACTCCCTTACACCGGGAGCCTCCAAGTCCTGGGTGACACCAGGAGGGGCTGGTGGGGCTCACTGTGGGGCTCACTGACAACAGGGCAATGGTTTGATGGGCCACGGATGAGTTCATACCCACGTTTTTACACCAGACATCCATGCGACTTGCAAAGCCACCTCCCCGGCTACAAAAATAGAAATTCCCATAATAAAGCAAGAAGAGAGCACTCAAAAAACAGATTTCTGGGGGGCAGAAAAGCCTGGCAGGGAGAGGTAATGGAGAGGAGTGTGAAGGGAGGGCAGAGGGAGGCAGAGCGTTCCCTTGCCGTGGCTACCTCAGCTCCTTGCCCTTCAGCATCCCAAGGGGCTCCTCCTTTTATAAGCAACCCACTAAAATAACCATTTTACAAGGTCACCATGAATTGCAATGAGAGGGTTTGTCCGAGTGATCCAGACTGGTCCAAGAGGAGGGATCTGGATGGAGGAGGGATCTGGATGGAGAAGGGAAGCCACCCAGACCTTCCCTTCCCCTTCTCAGAGCACAGGGAGCAGCCGAGATCCCAGCTCCCTGCCTGTTTATGGGCTGGGGTTCAGGTTTAGGGGCTGGGATTTGGGTTTAAGGCCAAGTTGAAGGGGGCTTGGAGAAACCTGGTGTGGTGGGAGGTGTCCCTGCCCAGGGCAGGGGGTTGGGACTGGATGGTTTTTAAGGTCCCTTCCAACTCTAACCACTTTATGATTCTATGATATTCCTACCAGCCCAGCAGCATGCCCACCAGCAGCCTCGAGAAGGAAGACTTTGGAGTCAGGGGGCTCGCAGGGCTCACGGGTGCCACTGGCAGGACAGTCACTGTGCATGTGGCTCGGCTGGGACCCAACTGCAGTGTTCATGGCCCACTGTGGTACCTCAAAGCAACGGATGGCACCTGAGCACCAGAATTTCTAGGAACAACCTGAGAACTCCCACGTACAAGCCATTAGTCCTCACAAACATGAATCCCTCTGCAGAGTCAGAATCATTCCTCTGCATGATGATTTTGTAGCAAATTTTAGGCCGAAAAACTTGCAATAGCTCAAGACAGTATATGGGCCTTATCCCAATCCCAAATCGGGGAGGGTCCAGCCTGAGTCAACATCTGATGAGAGCGCCGAAATCCAGCCTCCGAGCAAACAGCCTCCCCAAATTTTATATAAAAGGTACCCACCAACATTCTGCCTTTGACAAAACAGCATGTTTGATGTAGTTACTTTACAGCCCCAGGCAGCTGTACGTATGAGGCCATCACTCATTCTGGTCCCAAAGTCCTTGCCCGATGTCTGGCTGCTTTTCCACCAGCAGATGCCGGGCTGTGAGAGCGGCAGAGCACGGCCACAGCCCCCCCGCAGCTCTCTCCGAGCACAGCGAATTAACTGGGGTATTGAATTAGTGAGGTTAGATCCAATTAGCTCAGTTTGACCCAGCTGCTTTAAGCAACAATTTTTTTCTAATATATCGCAGCTTGTTATCAACCCCAGTTCATCTCGGCACCAGGTTAAAAAAACGATCGCAGAGCATCTTTCCCAGGTGTGCCCCCCATGACCCTTCGGGATGCGTTTCCATCCTTTATGTAGGTGACAACGTGCCCAGCTGCAAACAGCTGGGGAGGAGAGACAGGCCTTGTTGTTTGCAGCCCAGGACTCGGGAGATTCTCCGGCGGGGAACAGCCTCTTTTTGTTGATGGAAAAGAAAAACAGAGGTATGGGCACTCAACACCTCTTTCTGTCCCACCAACTCCCAAGTGTAACTCGTTGAGGACACAGCCCGAGTTTCATAATGCCCTTTGCACGCTGAGACCCTGACCCAGACAGGGACAGCCACGGAGCTACCATTTCTCAGATGCCACAGCACGGTAAAACCAGCAAAGCACTCGGGTTTGACCAAAATTCCTTTCCACCTGCAGAAAGAAGTGGTCCCACTCTGTCCATTTTCACTAGAAGAGCAGAAGGAAGGAGAAACAGGGAAAGGTACTGCAAAAAAGTGTCCAAAAAAGACCAATTAACTAGAAATTGGTTTTCCATTATTGAGGGGCAACTGCGCAGAAGAGGTGAGAGCAGCAGATCTCACCCGGCTCCTCCACATCCCACCAGCTCTGCTACGAGTCACCAGGAACAGTCAAACTGTTGAGCCACCTAAGGTCCATGTGTTGGCTGTATCTCCTCTTTACAAGGACGAAGCGCTTAAGAAATTAAGCGTATCCCAGAAATAAAATAAAAAAAGATTAGTAGGTGAGGGGGAAACTGCAGGAAGGGTAAAGCTGCTTCCCGTGAAAGAGCAGCAGATGGAGACCAAAGCACGGGATGATGCTGGTTCTTGACAAACAAGGAGCCCCAACTGCAGCCAAACAGCACAGACCAGAGAAAGACCAAGCCACATCGCCCAGGCATTCAGCAACCCTTGACAACTGGGGTTTTTCAGAAAAAAATGAAAGAATTCTCAACCAAACTGTTTCCATCGTCCTGAAAGAAAACATGCAATTATGGTGCGTTTTTCCCCAAATGAGAAATGAGAATGCAAAAAAAAAGAAGGTTTGATTTTTTTTGAACTGGTATTTCAAAACATCACAATAACCCCCATTTTGATGTGTTGTTTTATTGACATTCCCAGCAACGCGTTCCAGAACACAACTGCAAACCCCAACACTGAAGTGGAAAACATCAAATTCTCCAAATTTGTTTTTATTCTGCCACTACTACTTCCAGTATGTCAGGTGCTCTTGTCAAAATGTCAGATACTGAAGCATTAAAATCCTACAGACAAGTTCCCATCTCCAGAAACCCTCTGCAGACACTGGTGGGGTGCTGCTCATCAGACCCTTCCCCACAGCAGCTTGTGGCACAGCACTGCTCTGCATCTACAGCTTCTGGGGTGAAGGGGAGGGAGGCTCCTTCAAAGGGATCCGTAAGAGATGAGAAAAAAGCATCCATCTCTACATTAGAAGACATTCTGCCACCAAATTCCATGCTGCAGTTCCAACCAGTTTGGTTTCTCAATGACTGGGACATGCTGTGCTTCTCCGACTCACGAAAAACCAGCCCCAAGCCCCATTGCTGGATCCTAACAAGGAGGTATCCTGTGATGGGACTCCATGGGGTGTCACTTCACCTCTCCATGTTCATCATGAGCCATGAAGATGCTCTGAGGGCTGGAGCTCCTCTGATGTGGGGACAGGCTGAGGGAGTTGGGGGGGTTCAGCCTGGAGAAGAGAAGGCTCCGGGGAGACCTTAGAGTCCCTTCCAGTCCCTAAAGGGGCTCCAGGAGAGATGGGGAGGGACTCTGGATCAGGGAGGGGAGCCATAGGATGCGGGGGAAGAGTTTTAAACTGAAAGAGGAGAGATTCAGATTAGATATTGGGAAGAACTTCTTTGGTGTGAGGGTGGTGAGAGCCTGGCCCAGGTTGCCCAGAGAAGCTGTGGCTGCCCCATCCCTGGAGGGGTTCAAGGGCAGGTTGGAGGGGGCTTGGAGCAACCTGGTGTGGTGGGAGGTGTCCCTGCCCAGGGCATGGAATTCAGAACTTGATGATCTTTAAGGTCCCTTCCAACTCTAACCAATCCATGATTCTATGATCACCACCTGGGAAGAGCTACACCCCCTAATCACAGGGCTTACGTGCTTGAGGTCCCCTCCTAGGGTTTCCCTCATCACCCCAAGGCTGGAGGCATCTTGTGCCCTCCCGGGGACCACACTGGGATAACCTCCTGCAGGGGGAGGCAGCCCCACAGCTCCCTCCATCAACAGTGCCCACCACATGGGACCTCACAGGGATGTCACCTCACTGTGCTCCCACAGCAGTTATGGGAGAACACTGGAAGGGTGACTTTGAGGTGGAAGGTACAACTCTTGTAGGGCTCAAGTGGCTTTTTCCTTTCACTGAATATAGAGGTAAGACAAGATCAACATAAATGCACTCATGGAACAAGTGCTCGCTGCCGTGAAGAAGCGTTACACAACCCAACCATGAACTCGTCCTGCCTACCTTTGGTTGAAATCATGGATTGTTTTTTTTAATCATCGCTCCCTGACATTCCCTTATTACCACTGCCAAGCCTAACGAAAGCAATTTATGCTAAGAGTCTCTTAATTTCTTTCCCTTCTTCTGAACAGGTTCCGTTATTTTATTTAAAAAAAATAAAAAAAGCCCTGAAATGGAACAGTGACTGAAGTCATAACTACAACAAATACAATTTGATATGCAGGGTCAGACCCCCAGCCCAAATAGCTGTTCCACCAGGATTCCCAAGCACACAGCCTCGGAGCTCAGGGAAATGCAGGGTGTTTGTGCACGAAGCTGCAAAATAAAAATTAAACGTTGTGTTGGGCCAAGAAGAAAGCAAATTAACAAGGGGATAATTCTTTCTGCCTGAGCCGGTTTCAGCTGGCTGCATCACTTCCCACAAGCCACTAACACAGTCTAATTGGGAGGGGAGGGACGTAGCTCAGCAGTTGCTTAGCAAACTTTATCATTATTTTTCATGAGGTCCCAATTTTCCCTGCTGCACTGGATCCACCGCGCCTTGGTGTATTTTACTGTCCTCTGCTTTCTTTTCTTTCCTCCCTTCGTCCTCATCTCTCTCTCCCTCTCCACTCATTTTATCGCAATACCCAGGCTACCAAAAAATGCCTTAAGAAGCCCTTCGTGACTTCACCCTGAGTAAAGTGACCAGCATGTTGTTGTGTCCCAGCACGGCTGCTCCATGGCCTACGGGGATGGTGGACTGAGACAGCCCCTCTCCTTTGCCACGTCCCCCTCTGCACCAGAGCAGCTGGCTTTGCACAGAACGATATGGGGATGGAAGGGACCTCTGGAGATCATCCAGTCCAATCCCCTGCCAGAGCAGGGTCACCCAGAGCAGGTTGGGCAGGAACACGTGGGAAGAAGCATCCTCTGCCCCTCTACTCTGCTCTGGGGAGACCCCACCTGGAGCACTGTGTCCAGCTCTGGAGTCCTCAGCACAGGAAGGACATGGACCTGTTGGAATGAGTCCGGCGGAGGCCACAACAATGATCAGAGGGATGGAGCCCCTCTCCTCTGAACACAGGCTGAGTGATTTGCGGGGGCTCAGCCTGGAGAAGAGAAGGCTCCAAGGACACCTTAGAGCCCCTTCCAGTCCCTAAAGGGGCTCCAGGAAAGCTGGGGAGGGACTCTTGATGAGGGAGGGGAGCCATAGGAGGAGAGGGAAGGGTTCTAAATGGAAAGAGGGGAGATTGAGCTGAGATGTGGGGAAGAACTTCTTTGGTGTGAGGGTGGTGAGAGCCTGGCCCAGGTTGGCCAGAGAAGCTGTGGCTGCCCCATCCCTGGAGGGGTTCAAGGCCAGGTTGGAGGGGGCTTGGAGCAACCTGGTGTGGTGGGAGATGTCCCTGCCCAGGGCAGTGGGTTGGGACTCGATCTTTAAGGTCCCTTCCAACTCTAACCATTCTGTGATTCTATTTTATGATTCTATCCTACGTGAGACTGTTTTATGGCAAGAGCAGATGATCTAAAGATGGCAGAGGTAAAAGTCAAGCAAAAGATTAAGCCTAAGTGTCCAGTTCTGGGCTCCCCAATTCAAGAAGGACGGGGGACTACTGGGGAGAGTCCACCAGGGAACTATGAAGATGATGAGGGTACTGGAGCACCTCTCTGCTGAGGAGAGGCTGAGAGCCCTGGGGCTGTTCAGCTGCAGAAGAGCAGACTGAGAGGGGATCTCATCGATGCTGAGCAGTATCTAAAGGGTGGGTGGCAAGAGGATGGGGCCAGACTCTTCTCAGTGGTGCCC
>QJSC01014676.1:187959-209693 GCA_003697955.1 Calidris pygmaea
AGCCCATTCCAATGCCTGATAACCCTTTCAGTAAAGAAATGTTTCCTAATATCCAACCTGAACTTCCCCTGGCGCAACTTGAAGCCATTACCCCTTGTCCTATTGTCTGTAACTTGGAAGAAGAGACCGACCCCCACCTCTCTGCAGCTTCCTTTCAGGTACTTGTACAGAGCGATAAGGTCTCCCCTCAGTCTCCTCTTCCCCAGACTGAACAACCCCAGCTCCCTCAGCCTCTCCTCGTAAGACTTGTGCTCCAGACCCCTCACCAGCTTCGTTGCCCTTCTCTGGACACGCTCCAGCACCTCAATGTCCCTCTTGTGGTAGGGGGCCCAAAACTGGACACGGTACTCGAGGTGGGGTCTCACCAGTCTCCTTCTCTGGAGACATTCAAAATCCACCTGAACACATTCCTGTCCAAATGCTCTAGGTGACCTTGCTTTGGAAGAAGGTGGGACTAGATGATTTCCAGAGATCCCTTCCAACCCCTGCCAGTCTGTGATAAGATACGTGCCCAGGCTATACGTGCCCAGTGCATACATCAGGCAGACACTACGGCAGGATCATGCTGCAGGTGGAACAGCCATCAGTGCACACACACGTGGCAGTGGCCCTCCAGCACGGTCTGCATAACACAGTTTAATCCCCTCCATGGCTTCTCTCATTCCATCATGCACATGTCCTTCTGGCATCAAGCTGCGTGGGACAACCTGCCAGGCCTGGAGCAGACTCAGTCATGGACAGGACTCCTCCTCCCACAGCCAAAAATACTAGGCATCTCCAGCTTGGCAGTCTCATAAGGAGCCACATGGAAGCAGGAGACCAACAGTTTCTCTGCGAGACCTTTAAGAGCACAACTAAAATGGCTTTGGCCACTGAGCCTCCAGCGAGGAGACAGAGCGTGTGGTGGAGCCACATCAACTCCTAGGATGGGGAGCACAGCACGACTGTCCCATCCTGGCCACCAACTGAAGGTAGCCAGCAGAAGACAACAACTGCTAGACTCAGTGAAGAAACACCTTGATGAGCAAGGAGAAGCCAGGCTGAATCAGTGGCCCAAGTTCTGGAGCAACCAAAGATCCACCTTGCATGTGGGTAAAGCTATGTCTGCATCATTGGGCCCAACTGTCCTGCTTTTACCAGCTATAGACAAGGTTAGGTCAGCTTTGACATAAGCCAACATAATGATGAGGACCAGGATTTCCCAGGTAGTCTGTCTTGCATGGTAGAGCACCCTCATGAATTATCTTCCAAGGTTTCACCACAGGCTGTAGGTCAGACGGCTCAAGATTTTCCTGATACACTCCCTTCGCAAGGATGAAGGGACCCAAACCCAGTCCACATCCCCTACACACCTCCCACCCAGCCCCCGTTACAACAGCCTGGCATGAACCCGATATCAATCACTTCTTAATTAAGCACTCCGAGGTCCAACACTCCAACCACACGGTCAAAGGAAGACCATTCTTCAGAGCGAACCCTCACTGGCTGGGTGCCAGCCTTCCTGCGTGCCTGTGGCCAGCGCGAAGGATTTATACACTTCATCTTCTGTCATTTTCTACCCTAGAGGAAGCAAGCCTCTAAATTGAATTATCACAAAGAAATCAATTCCAGATCAAACCTCTGTGAAATTGTAATTGCTTTAATGATCTGCAGGCTGGAATAGACAGGGCCCAGGGAAAGCGTCATATACTTTTCCTCTTCAATTCATAAAGCTCCTATAGGAATCAGCCTTTGTTCACAGGGAGCATTAGTGTTTTCTAATTATGTATTAATTTAATCTACTATTAATTTTCAATTATTGTTATTACACAGGCACTTCCTTTTTCCCCCAATGTGACTGCTGTGTAAGATGCTGAATTCCAAACAGCCCTGTGGTGAGCTGACAGGCAGCAGCTTAGCCTTTAAAAAGAGAAAAAAAATATGCTTTAACAACTGATTTTGATGAAGACATTCCAACCAAACAAAAATTTATTAGAAATAAAAAAAAGACAAGACACTCACAAACCTTTCTGACTCATCTGAAGATGCTATCAGCAGCCTGCTTAGCCTAAAGGCTTAAATCACTTAGGTATAGCATGTCTGGGGAGACTTTCATTAGAATTGACATTTTGACAACTGCAAAAAAAAACCCAACCCTACAACAACCTGACTCACAACATCACGGGCAGTTTAAAAATAATTATCAGCCACAGGAAAAAGACACCCAGGGAAAAGAAGTTTTGCTAAAGTCTCTCCTCCCTAATGAATGCGGGCGAATATCATCTTTTAAAAAAAAAAGTAAATAATCAATTATTCCTCCTTGATTAATTGCATTCACAGAAGCAGCTCAGGATTTTCAGCATTACCCATTAGGAAGAGCGGAAGCAACACGGCCGTGACCAGAGCTGGCCTGGATGGACAGCAAGAGCTTCTGCAAATGTGGAGGGATTTAATTCTTGAATTTCACATTCCAGAGATTCTGCTCATCAGAGAGCTGTTGGCACTAAGGGTAAGACCCTCTTTACTACAGAAAAGATCCAAGATGCCAAAGGGAAGAGGAAGAACATGGAAAAACACAGCAAGTTTCAAACCCCGTTGGTTTGGTTTGATGTTCTGGGAAGATGATTATGAGAAGGATCTTAGAACGTCGCTCGTGGACCTTGGCAGACTACCCTCAAATTTTCCATATATAGCTAGAATCTCATCCAAGAACTAATAAACTCGTGAGAGACTTTCCAAAGGCTTCAATAGCTTTGGATCGGAGAGACTCGCACAATTCCAGTGCATTCAAAACACAGAATTAAGTAATACTGCGAAATAAAGGCTTGCAAGTGCCATTGCCTTTGCTGGTACAACATCATGCAGGACAAGTCCACCTTGGCAGAGACCGAGCACCACGATAACAATAAACAAAGCTCTTGCAATGGCACATGCACCCAAATCCTGCTAGGGCTCTGCTGTGTGAATCCTTTGGAAGAACCCACCCTCAGGGCTTGGATGTCCACCTTAGCGGATCATCTCTTTGAGCTCACTTACGCTGTTACTGAGCTGGGATCAACCACTCAGTGAGGTGGTAAAGCCAACTTCCCCACAAAACTAGGGAATATAGATCACATCCCAGAAGCTTGTAGCTATGTCACTCCCTGAAATACAAGGTCTGAATTAACTTGCATACAACAAAGAGCAGGGGAACCTTTGGACAAGATTTCAGAGGAGAAAAAATAGGACATACCTGTTTTTTTGACAAGAATAACAAGGTATTAAGGCTACCTCATGAGGTCAGAAGGTTTCTTTTGAGTCATGTGGTCCAGGTGTGCTGCATTCTTGCCCCACTAAGGCCCTATTTATTGTACAGTTCCATTCTTCGATGACATTATTGGCTATCAAAGCAGCTGTAGCAAAATCAGAACTACTCCCAATTCATACCAGAATATCAGCAAACTAAGTTTAGATCACCAGCTATAGAAGTGTTTTTGGCATAGAAAAGCTACACAGTGAATAAAATCTTCTCGATAAAAGGAAATATCTCTTTACGTACGGTGTACCTGGTTCCCCAAGTCAACGTTGCCTTTGCAGGAGGCTTGAAATCAGCTGGATTTTGGCCTGCCTGGACACCCTGCCCTCAGCAGGAGGTCACAGCCCTTTGGGGATGAGCACTGGGCCTCCCAGTCTGTCCAACATCCAACACATACTTAGGGCAAACAAAATAGCAGTGCAGATTATCACGGCCTGCCCACAATGCAGGCAACAAGTGATGGAGACAACTAAGATTCCCCCTGGAATCCTATCAGGGCTTGCCCAGCCAGCTATTGGCTCCAGCACCTGAGTGAGAGAGATAAATGATGAGTTTGACCTGGAAACCTCCCTTCCAGAGAAGAAGAGACAGCCACCATGAACATGCAAGAATTTGGCAAGTTTTGAAGATAAATGGGACTGTCAGAGAGATAAAGACAACAATTCCAGATGTCTACAACAAATAGAAGTACCTTCCTCTGCCATTTCTGTGCTAGCACCCATCAAATAGGATCCCAGTCCTCCAGATCTGTGGTGTGGGTCAGGGGGACAGTCCAAGTACTGCTGCAGCCAAAGAGACATATCTGTACAAAGAGCCATCAAAGTCATCCGACTCCTTCAGCGAACGTGTAGAGCAACATTAGAGTGTGTTCATTGACAAGTCTCCTGAAAGGAAACACTGTCACACCCATAAAAATCATCCCATGGAGGCATCTCTGTTTGCCATCTCACTTGCCTTTCTGGGAACAAGGTGAATTTACAGTTTATAGACCCTTCCAGTCCCTAAAGGGGCTCCAGGAAAGATGAGGAAGGACTCTTGATCAGGAAATGGAGCCATAGGATGAGGGATGATGGTTTTAAACTGAAAGAGGGGAGATAGAGATGAGATGATCTAGATTTAGATAAGGGTGGTGAGACCCTGGCCCAATTTGTCCAGAGAAGTTGTGGCTACCCCATCCCTGGAGGGGTTCAAGGCCTGGTTGGAAGGGGCTTTGAGCAACCTGGTCTGGTGGGAGGTGTCCCTGCCCAGGGCAGGGGGTGGGACTGGATGGTCTTTCAGCTCCCTTCCAACCCAAACCATTCTATAATTGTATGAGGCTGGATCAAAACCAGCACATTCTCCAGCTATCCACCCTGCTCTGTGCAATGTTTGTTCAAACATCATCCCAACACGAGAACTGCTCCTAATGCCCAGCTGCACCCATTTTCACGTACGCTGCTCCTGCACTGCCACATGAAGCCCCATGCTAAGACATTGTAAAAATCTTAACATCAGGTCTGCAGCATTTTAGTCACTCTCTCGAAGTCATTTATTGTACCCCCACCAGCACCATCACGAATCAGAACAGCACACTGGAGCAAGAACAGCCACTCTGCACCCCAATTGCCAGAGGGGCTTGTTCACCATCTCAGCCAGACTCCACCTCAGCCTGCACGAGGTATCGGAGCACCAGAACAAGTCACCCATTCTCTCATGGACCACACATACCCAAATCACATAGGAAGCAGAGACAAAACACATATAGTATGAAAAGATACTTCACATCGAAGCACAGACACGCGCTGGTCCTACAGAGAGGAAGGCTGAGGATGCCTCCTCCCCTGACATCCCAGCAAAGCTCCCCAAACCATGGTTCTGAAACTTTTTAATATCTACCATAATCATCTTCCCACGCTGCCTTTCCAAGGGGTTTGCTGTCACCTGCTTTAGAGCTGCTCTAACAGCAAAGAAGGATACAGAAATTAAAACGCATTCAGAACAGAAGAACCTCAAGGATTTCATTGGCTTTTCGGGCATAAAACAGAATACTACTTTCTTTTTTTAATAATAATAATAAAAAAAAAATCTAAACCCCCTTGCCTTGACCACATGTGAAGGTACACCTCTGCAGCAGGAACCTGCAAGCCTCTCCAAACACAAGGCACAGGGTCACCAGCTCCCACCACCTTCTGAGATTTGGCACTGTTTAGTATTGGGTTTTTAACACTTGGGGGTCCTGAGGTCAAACAATGTGAAATTCTGAGGGTCTGGGTTTTTTTGGTTTGTTTTCTTGGGGTTTTTTCCCCCCCACTAAGTCTGCTGCTAGTCATCTTGTTAAAATGGCTGCAAGAATAAATCTTGCAGAATAAAACTTGAAAAAAATATATCCCTGGAGAAGTTCACACAGCAAAAGGCAGAGGGGAAAGAAAAATGTAACACTCACAAAAACAATACAGAATTTGAAATTATGAGACCACTTGTTTTTGGTGGGGAATTCATCCTGGAATGGAAAAGGTGTAGCAAAAACAGCAAGAATGTAAGATGTGTCTATGGAGAGTGAAAGGTTAATGAAAGATATTTTACTCAGGGAATACCACAAGTAGGAAGAATGTTTTTGATTCAACTTTTTAGCTGGGTGTGCGAGATTATTACCTTGAAGTGTATGAAATTCCACCCAAGGGAAACCTGCAATTGTGAGAGGGCAGTGCAGACGTGCAGGGCTCTTGCTGAAGTTTCACGTGCAACTTCTGAGCCTTCCCCAGTTTTTATCACTCAGTCGTCATGAAACCGTTGGATTTCTCCCCCTTTACAGAGTCACATGGGGTTGGAAGGGACCTCTGGAGATCATCTAGTCCAACCCCCTGCCAGAGCAGGGCCACCCAGAGCAGGTTGCACAAGAACGTGTCCAGGTGGGGTTTGAATGTCTCCAGAGAAGGAGACTCCACCACCTCTCTGGGCGGCCTCTTCCAGGGCTCTGCCACCCTCACAGGAAAGAAGTTCCTCCTCATGTTTAGATGGAACTTCCCATGTTCAAGTTTGTGCCCATCACATCTTGTCCTGTCCCTGGTCACCACTGAAAAAAGACTGGCCCCATCCTCCTGACACCCACCCTTAAAGTGTTTGTAGGCATTGATCAGATCTCCACTCAGTCTTCTCTTCTCCAGACTAAAAAGACCCAAGTCCCTCAGCCTTTCCTCATGAGAGAGATGTTCCAGTCCCCTCATCATCTTTGTAGCCCTCTGCTGTCCCCTCTCCAGCAATTCCCTGTCCTTCTTGAACTGGGGAGCCCAGAACTGGCATAAAAAGTTACTTCTCCCATCTCCTCAGTCCCTTTCCAAGGAGGATGGGGTGACACACACACAACCACCAGCACATGGAGGCTTCAGCCTTGGCTGGGGAGCTCCTCACTGTCACCGCCATACAGAGAAAAAAAAATAAAGTTTTATCAAATTGCTTGGTCTGGCATATATTTTATTTTTTTCCTTTAAACCAAGTAACTCATGCTAATCTGCAGCTAAATCCCCCAGTCTAGGAGTCACCACTGACAGCTGTAAGGAAATAATTCCTTTTTCAAGGGACAAATAAGATCTCATCAACAACACCCAGTGTCATTTTCTTATCTGAAGGAGTCTCGAGTTCTGCTAAAAGGACAGGAGAAATGTTGTTTGGAACATGATTTCAAGGATGCCCAGAAGTACAAGTTGCCCACAGAGGAACAGGCTGTTTTTTCGCAGGGTGATGTTTTATACATGACACAGCACTGCAGCTTCTGGAGCACGCTGCTTTGAAGAGTTATTGTTAATGAATGTGGTGTTTTAATAGAACTGGAGCAAGCAGGGGACACAGGATCCCCAGCTCAGGTGGCATTCCTGTATGATTTAAGATCAAAATAATCCACGTGTTCAGGGAGGCAAATCAAAGCATCCCCTTGGTCACACCTTAGTGCATCAGAAGGGCTGGCAGCAGGACAGCACTGGCAGAGACCCCCCCCAACCCAGCACCACATCTGAAATCGGTGTCTTTTAAGACTACAAATAAACGGGGACAACCTCAGTGAAGTGCTGGAGCCACAAAAGTGCCTTCTGAGCTGTGATCATGATGGTTTGCTCCTGAATCAGCAACAGGGGTGCGTTTAGCTCCAACAGAGAAGGGTCTCTAGCCAGGGAGGGGGCACAGCCCAGTCCCAAGGACAGGTTCACCCCAATTCCTACACAGCCTTGCACTGCCTTGGACAAGGAACAGCCAGAGAGAAAATAACTGCAGAAGGTCAATAAATCCCCCTCCAAGAAGGGCTGGAGGGATACAGTACAGGTAGTGGGATGAGAGTTACCCCAAAGAGCAGAGGCAGAGCTTAGCAGACCTTTTGACAGTCCTAGGACATCTATGGTCCTTGCTGTTCTACCTGAGCTGTCATGCTCAGTTGTCAGGGAAATGAATTCAACAGCTCAAATACAGCACTGTGATTTCCTTCTAATTATAAGGAGCAAGAGAATGAATGGGCTGCCTGAAAAGCATTCTGGTCCTGGAGGTCAACCTACCAGTAATTACAAGTACTCTTGATGCAGAGCTACCTGCCTCCATGCGTCACACAAACACCACTTTCCTGGTACCACAGGACTGGCTGCCTTGACCAACCATGCCCAGCCTCCAGACTGGGAGAGGCTCTCCAGTTACCGGGTTCCTCTGAGCAAGATGGTGCCCACCACCCCAAGGGCAACTACAGCTTGTGTTTGCCATCACCACCATAGGACTGGAAAAGCCATGGAGCTGGGTTTCACTCACTTGTCTGGATCCAGAGCAGCGCCAAAGAGGCAGCCACAGCGAGGGACAGACATCTTGGAAGTGTCTGCGCACCAAAGGATGAGTTTTCCAACACTCATGAGCTTTAGTACCTTCAGCAACTAAGACCTTCAGGCCAAAGGTCTTTGCTAAGAGAAAACCAGCTCCAACATTTGAAAAGCAGGTAAAGCAACAGTCACTTTATCCATGGCTAATGGCCGTACAAGTCTACCAAAATCCTTTGAGGCGATTAGCAGCACCTGAACTCGGCCTTATCCCATACTCTCCCATCTCATTCTGAATTTACATAGAAGTAATAAAGGCTTCGTCCTGCTGCTGGAAGGCTCACCTGGAAGCCAGGCTCACTCCCCTGGAAGCACAAACTTTACCCAAACCTTTCTCAGAAGGACTTACTGCCATGAAAATCATAGAATTGTCTAGGTTGGAAAGAACCTTTAAGATCATCTAGTCCAACCAAACGCTCAAGACTACTTGTTTTGACCAAAACAGTTCTTTCACTTATATAAATGCAGGGCAGGGAACGGCATTCTCCCTCCCTCCCTCCCTTTTTTTTTTTTTTTATTCTCAGAAAGTAAGGAGTTTACACCCTGTTTTTTAAAAAAGAAACCAAGACAGGAGAAAACTGCAAAACATTTCAGCTCCTCTGTTTGCTTCCCAACCAGAATAGCTGAGAGACGCCAGCTCTGGGGACACCACTTCTGTGCTCGTGCATAAACCAGAGACAACAGCCCAGCAGATCTGTACGTCGCTCTGATCCCTGCCTTTATTTCAAACCCCCACTGTCACCGCTGTATCTCCGCTCCCCTCCTGCCCAAATCACACCAAACAGATTTCCCAGCGGGTCTCCTCACTCACCAAGCACATTTTCCTTTTAAAGGTTAAAAAAAAAAAAATAAATCTTGTGACAGTAGGGATTTCCATTAGTTTCCTCTTAGTTTCAGTGGGTCAGCAAGGACTTAAGAGATTGGTCGGACTCAGGAGCATCCCTGATGATGCGGTGTTCATCTAATTTAGGAAGAAGGGAAAGAGCAGTCATAGGAAACATCTCGTCCCTTGATTTCCTGCTGACGAGAACAGCAAGGGAGCAATTAGCAAGGTGGTCCCTCCAGCAGAGACATCTGTCCTGAGATGTCCTCTCACACTCACTTCACATATTTCACACAAGGTTTCCAGCTGGAATTCTTGCAGAACAGGGCAGGCAGAAGTTTTGCTCCAATTTCCCCTCAAGTCCTTGACCCCTCCTCTTTTCTAAGCAACTCCATTAAGTCCAGAGTCCACTTCCCCACACTGGGGGGTGTTACAACTCCTACCCAGTTTCCAAGACAAATGCTCCTAAATCCAGAGGTCAAGTCAGCTTCAGGTTGACCACCTCCTACAATTTACTGCTTAGGTCACTCGGATCTGCTCATGGCTGAGAGGTCCTGAAGTCCTGGCTACTCATTCAGCTTCACGTCCAATTTTAAGTTCCTCAGGAGGTGATGCTTGTGGTGGTGCTTATAAGTGATCATTGGTGCACTGAAGGAAGAGCCGCAGGTGATGATCATCTGGTTGCAGATGGTAGTCTTTTGCTGAAGGATGATGTGACAGGCGCAGCCCTTCTTTCATTTCAAATGTTCCTTGGTAGTCTTGTGGAGCAGGGAGATCAACTTTAATACTAGAAATATCTTCCACACTGCCTTGGATTGCATAAGGCCATGCATATATTCATCTTCATCTATTCTGATCCTCCTCCGCCCCTGTTTCAAATCGTGGTTGCTTGCAAGGTCATCTTAGCTGAGGAAAAATAATTTGGGTAGCAGAGCCAGTTCTATCTTCAGCTTTAAAATAAACCCTAGATCCTCTATTTCTCTTTAATGGATGTTTAAGGTCCCATGAGGTCACATTTTCAAGTTTTTCCTTCCACAAAGCTAGAAGCTTCCCTCTGTGAGAAACAAAGTTCCTGCCTCATCTCATAACTTCAGGACTGAAGACAAAGGAACACCTCAAACTGTAGGAACGAGACAGATTGGTGCAGGTCACCTACTCCATGACTGGAGTAAAACAGGGGAGATGAGAAGACGGTGCTCACGTGGGGAGATAAGTAGGAACTGCATCTTTGATCCCCACTAGTTTTACCCGAGGAGAGCATCTTCCACAAGACCAAACACATCTGGACCCGAGGCCACGTCCACCAACACAAAAGAGAGACTCTCAACCATTTCCAAGGGTGTTGGATCAGGTTCCTACCTAACATGCTCCTGGGCAAGGCAGGTTCTCTGTCTGCTTTCAACCTGTTCTATCGAGTGAGAACAGGTCAAGAAATACCACAGGAGCTGCTGGGGAGGGGGGGGGATAGGAGAGATGACGATGTGCATTTTAATAAATACAGCAGTAGAAACACAGGCTTCAGAGATTAGGAAACAGGCTTTTTTTATTCAGAGCAAGGCAGGAGGCATCTGCTAGAAGCATGGCATGGAAGCATTTAGCATTTTGAACCGTAAGGCTAATCTGATATGACACTCCATCAGCCCTGGATACGCGGCTTAGATAAATCTTTCATCAATAAAGCTCATTGTCACAAACCCGGAGCACACGGCAAAGCTAACATCCTTCACCTGCACGTGTCCCCTTCGGGCTCTTCCCTTAAGGACATTCCTGATGGAGCCGGCATGTGAATTTTGTGATTCTCCCTCCCTGGCTGCAGAGAGGAAACGCTGTCAAGTTGAGTCTTCATAAAGAAGTGAACACACATCTGACCTACATAGAGTGCACAGATGTGAGTAGCCTCACACAGCACTCCAGAGATTATTATTTCCTTGTTTTTCTTTTTTTTTTTTTTTTTTTAAATGCAAAAAAAAAAATTTAACCACCACCTGCTTTAGCCTGGAAACGTGCAGAAACAAGCAGCAGCTGTAGAGAGGAGCGCGGCACCAGGCTTCAGGCTGGAACTCAGTGTCACCACCTCCATCCTTTTTTCCCCCGAATACACTTTTCAACGAATGATTTTCAGTATTAAGGCACAGCTTTTGGTTTTTTTGAAAGCAGTGGTACCTCAGGGCAGGAGATTGAAGAACCAGGGTCTGTCCCCCACGATGGTTGATGGCACGAGTGCAGGAGCAGAGCCCTGGAGCTGCTGGACCAGGCCAGGACCACAGCACCCCCAGCATCACCGCAAACAACCTTTATATTCTAAATAAGCTGCATTCTGCTGCAACATCCAGGTGACCTATCAAAAGCCCAATTGCATTACGCATCTGTGGCCACAAGAAAGTCCCAGAGTTTAATCTTGAGACCAAAAAAAGCAGGGAAATCAGTAGATGCAGCAAGGTGAGAGGCCATTAAGGCACTGCAGCCAGCCCTGCCCGGCTCCTGGTGAGGAAGGTGCCCAGCTGAGGTTACCTCCTTGCCAGCCAATGCTGAGCTTATAAATACTAAATAATATGCATATAAATACTTAAAGGGTGGGTGTCAGGAGGATGGGGCCAGTCTTTTTTCAGTGGTGCCCAGGGACAGGACAAGAGGGAATGGGCACAAACTTGAATATAAGAAGTTCTACCTAAAGATGAGGGGGAACTTCTTTCCTGTGAGGGTGGCAGAGCCCTGGAAGAGGCTGCCCAGAGAGGTGGTGGAGTCTCCTTCTCTGAAGACATTCAAACCCACCTGGACACGTTCCTGTGGGACCTGCTCTGGGTGGCCCTGCTCTGGCAGGGGGTTGGACTGGGTGTTCTCCAGAGTTCCCTTCCAACCCCACGTGATTCTGTGAGCCTGGCAAATAACGGCTGCTACGCTCCCGCACCGAGCTAAATATCACACACCACGTGTTCCCCAGAGTGTGGTCCTCTCCACAAGAAGATGAGCGGTGCCGGGGTGAAGCCCCTGGGACCGGGAGTCACGGCAGAGGGCTCGGAAGGCTGGGCTGGGGCACACCAGGCACTGCCGGCTGCAAAGTCCCATTTTCCAGGCAGGGTTTGAGGGAGGAGAGAGGACAGACCAGCAAAAGTAATGCCGAGGAGGGGCTGGATTTATTCCCAGCTCTGCCACCAGCCAAGGCCAGGCCAAGTCACATGCCCTCCTACTTTTTATATATTTAGAGCATAAACCCCAGAGCCACGGCTGCTTCCCTCTAACTATAGACACAGAGCCTCAGATATATCATACTGTAATCAAAGATTGGCTGGCAAGTCCTCCAGATTTATCGTCTTTGTTAAAAAAAAAAGCAGATCTCCAGATTTTTCATATTTGTTTAAAAAAAAAAAAAACCACAACACATCTCTCTCTTCCAGGGAGGGAACAAGAACCAGGCTGGTGGTGACTCTAGAGGCTGGGAAGCCTTATCAATACCTCCTGCTCTCTTTATTCTTACTAAAAATCTTCAAACAAACAAAATTCAAGGAATAAACAAGAATAAAGCAAATTAATCAGTTTCGCATCTCTTATCTTATTGTTTAGCCTGCTTGCTAGATATTTCCCTTGCTTGCGGCTGTGAAGCTCTGGAGGTGAAATAAAAAAAGGTGACAATCTTCAGGGTAAGAAAAAAAAATACCCAAACTTACTGCCTGCTTTTAGCTGGAAATTTTAAAACAGCCACTAGAAGCAGAAGCCCACACTGTTTGCAGTCAAGCACCAGCATCTCAGCAGCGTCGGGCTGTTCCTCACAGACCAGGAGAGCGGCCCAGCAAGGGCAGGAACCTCCAAAAGCCTTTTCTTTCCTCAAACGGCATCTTAGCGGCTCGAAAGGCTGTTTCCCCCCACAGCACGAAGCCTCCTCGCTCACATCACCATCCCATCGGTGCAGGTTGCAGAGACGCCCGGTGACACCCCCCTTCTGTCACAACCAGGGAAAAAAATAAAAAAAGTGCCTGTATTTATAAGATATTGCCGGGCTGCTTTCTCCAACTGCGTTTTGCCCCAGGTGATGGCAACTCTTCAGCCTGAGCAACCTGTTGAGGCGTGGAGTTTATCCCCTTTTTTGGGGCTCACAGGAAAAAGGCTTTGTGTAAACACACACTATTTACTCCCCGTACATGCTGCAGATTGGCAACCCAGCTGTGAAGTCTTGGGGCAAGCTATAAATCACTCGTATAACTTAAAGGGTAAAATTACTTGCTGAGCCAGAGTCCCGTGTACCAATACCTGCCAACAAAACTACAAAATACAGATATTTACGCTGCATACATGGCTAAAATCTATTTATTCTGAGGTCATAGGAACTGTGCTCTTCTCCCTCTTGCAAATCACAGTTTCAACAGGCATACAGCATCAGCTAGAAGCACAGAAAATTGGATGGTGGGCATGGACCTGTTGGAGGCCATGGAGATGCTGGGAGGGCTGGAGCCCCTCTGCTGGGAGGGGGGGCTGAGAGAGTTGGGGAGGTTCAGCCTGGAGAAGAGAAGGCTCCGGGGAGACCTTCGAGCCCCTTCCAGTCCCTCAAGGGGCTCCAGGAGAGATGGGGAGGGACTCTGGATCAGGGAGGGGAGCCATAGGAAAAGGGGAAGGGTTTTAAACTGAAAAAGGGGAGACTTAGATGAGATGTGGGGAAGAACTTCTTTGCTGTGAGGGTGGTGAGAGCCTGGCCCAGGTTGGCCAGAGAAGCTGTGGCTGCTCCATCCCTGGAAGGGTTCAAGGGCAGGTTGGAGGGGGCTTGGAGCAACCTGGTCTGGTGGGAGGTGTCCCTGCCCAGGGAAAGGCAATGGAACTCGATGGTTTTCAAGGTCCCTTCCAACCCAGACCATTCCATGATTCTATGACACCTGCAAATTGAACTACAGAAGGCGATGCTAATAAGAGCAATGAAGAGAGGACAGTCTGTGTCACAAGCACACACACACATCCTCCTCCTCCTCCTCTGCCCAGGCTGCTGTACCACCTCAGCACCTTCCCGTTGGGCAACCCCTCCACATCCTGAGAGCTCCCCTCACCAGTGTTTTGGAACACGCTACAGGCACAGGGGTGATCATACACCTAAAGAACAAGCCAGCAACACGCTCCCTTCCAGGTTAACTCTGGGAAGAGGACGGTATGAGCTGTTAGCATTTAAATGCTAACAAAAAAAAAAAAAAAGGTATCTGCATATACAAAGTAGCCATCAGAAGCATGCTATACAAAGATTTATTAAATCTGGCTTCCTGTTCAATCATAGCTTTTGGGCTTTTCTACCCTGAATTAGCCACCTCCGCTGTCTCCTGCTTCTTTTATACAGAGTCAATGTTTTGCTGCTGTGGGGTGTTTTATCCCAGACCTGGCAGCTCTCAGTGCTCAAACGCGAAAGGGAAGGAAGAGATTCTAAGCTGTTTCTCTAATGTTGTGATATTGAGCTACCCTGGCAGCAGGTACCAGTGCCGGGCGTCATTTCAGCGCTGCATCCCACCAGCCAGGCAGCATCACCCAGCAGAGCCCTCCCGTCCCTCCTGAACCCAGCAGCAAGAGGAGGGAAGATCTCACTGTTGCAATAAGGGTAGAACACGTCATTTTTAAACAGGACCCCACTCACCAGGCAGAGGACTGGTAGCTTTTTGCCTTAAAATTAAGCAGTACTTTGGATTTTTCCTCTGCTAGATCCCCTGCTGCTTTCCAGACTGGGCTAATCCAGCAGAACTGGGAGCAAAGCATGGGGGCAGAGACATCAACTGATTTATACCTCAGCTGAAAGAGCTTTATTCTTCTGGACCATACACACAGCCCGTTCATTTGGGGGGAAAAAAGAGGTAATTTAAGATACCTTTTGTAATGACTGCTGGCAGAACAAAGATGAAGGACCGTAAGAGATGATCAATGTTCAAGCCCATCTTTCAAGTGATTTGGGGAGCTGCTGAAAATAAACAAGCAATCAGGGCCCAGGAGCCAGGCTAAAAGCTGACAGAGAAATTGCTTTTTTTCCTAGGCAAACAGAAGGCGGCTAATAGCTCAGTTCAGAGAGGCTGAGCTCTCTCCCCTCTTAATACGAGCAGGGCAAGAGACCAAGTTTAATTTCTTCCTCACAACAACTTTAATTAAAATCATCTAAGCCCTTCCTGCCTCTCTCCTGCCACGAGGTGTGGTTCTGCTCACAGGAGGTATCAGCAAACTCCGGCTTATTAACGTGCCCTCCCTGAAAATGCTGTTTAGATGGCAGTCAAATGGCTGGGGAGCCCATCCGCAGGAAAGCACTCCACTCCTAATTAAGAGGAAAAAACAAAGCCCACCTTTGATGTGTATTGGTGGCAGCAGTCATTCCCCCAGTGCTGGGGAAGCTGTTCTACAGCAGCAGCTTCCCAGGGCATCCTTCCAGTGGAATTTAGCATCAGATGTTTCTCTTCGCCATCACCTGTGCCCAGTGGGTGCCAAGATGCTACTGGAGGTAAAGAACAGACACTGGCTGCATTTCAGGAGTTTTATAACCAAAGAGATCTCAGAGCCAGCTCCACAGCCCAGGTCACCACCCTCACGACGTGATCCACGCCTGTGTCCATGCAGATGTGGGGACTGTCCCTGGCCTTGGGGAGAGCTTATGGGACCTCTCAAACCACCACTGATGTGGGCAGCGTTTGTGCAAGGCAAAGTTTTACCAGCCTGATGAAACGTGTGAGCGCAAATGAGCTGCACACAAGACTAACCCTTGGAGCAAAAGTTAAAAAATATAAATAAAAAAAATATTAAGCCTAAATTCCTAGAGGAGCTCAAGAGGATTTTTGCAGTGCTTATAGCTCTTACCAACTCCTCAAAGAGTTTCAGGAGCTGGGAAGAGCTCTAAGGGCTGCACGGTGCTGCAGAACCAATGATCACAAGAAAATACCTGTTTTACAAGTGGGTGCAGCTCCAGGGATGGAAACCAGGAGTTGCTGAACCACCAAACCACCCCAAAGCTGCCCGTCCAGCAGGGACACACTCAGCACCATCAGCCCAGCAACATTACCTGCCAGAGCAACCACAGAGTTTCTCAAACTTATCTAGAAAATAGAACATTGGAGGCTAAAGTGAGCCTTGATCCTAGATTCAATTTATATTCCCAGTACCAGTGACCCTCTAGGGGCCGTATCTCAGGCCAGGAGAGTCACTTTTAGTCCTGGCTAGTCTAGGATGCAACTGAGGAGAGAGAGGACGAAGGCCGGCTGAAAGGGGTAACACAAACACAGGCAGCACCTCCTGCCAGTTGGCTGTCACACGATCTCACAGAATCCACAGAAGCAGTTGCCACCATGCCACCCCACGCGGTCACAGGACAAACCTCCTCGTTGGAGCACCGGATTAGCCTTGTTTCTCCAAGCCAGTGGGCTTCACCCCAAGTTAAGGTCAAACAGACCTCCCACCTCCAAGCAGAGGTTTTTTTCCACCCCCCCCGTGCAGGAAGGTTGACAGAACTGGTGTTCCCCATGTCCTCCTAAAGGAAACATTTTTCTCACCAATGCTCCCAAGACAGTTGTCAAACAGTTTTTTTAAAGGCAGAAGAAAGGCATGAGCTTTAGACTAATAAAGACATCAAAAGCCCAGGTGGGGACCACCTGTAACCACCTCTTCCATCCACCTTGTCCTTTACCAGCCTAGTCCTGAACTCAGGAATTCATACATTAAAATGAATAACAGCGTCAATCTATTAACACCAGAACAAGTGTCCATCGCCATCATTTCCACAACATAGAATAATGGAATGGTTTGGTTTGGAAGAGACCTTAAAGCCCATCCAGTGCCACCCCCCGCCCTGGGCAGGGACACCTCCCACCACACCAGGTTGCTCCAAGCCCCCTCCAACCTGGCCTTGAACCCCTCCAGGGATGGGGCAGCCACAGCTTCTCTGGCCAACCTGGGCCAGGCTCTCACCACCCTCACACCAAAGAAGTTCTTCCCCACATCTCATCTCCATCTCCCCTCTTTCAGTTTAAAACCCTTCCCCCTTGTCCTATCACTACAACATCATCTCTGGCAGAACCTGTCACCCTTATTCCCACGTCTAAGGGCTCTCATTCGCAGGCAGACCCCCCATGGAAGGATGTTCTCCCTTCGAGGAAAGCAGGACACAGCAGGAGCCACTCACTTCTGACACAGCAGGAGGTGGAGCGGCACCGCCTCAGTTATTCCTCTTGCTCCTACCTTGAGCCCGTCTGTTCTTATTCTGCTTGTAGCAGCCATCAGAAGAGGAGCTCGCCGTCATTCCCACCGGGACTGTGTTCGTTGAAACAGAAGCTGCTTGCAAAAGCATCAGATAAAGCTGCAGCCCTTCTCAGCGCCTGTTGTTGGGCACCACCACCCACCCCGCTCAGGAGATGCTGCAGACCTCACCGGGAATTGCTGGACTCGCCCGGACGCAGCCCAGAGGAGCCCCTGCCTATCTACTGCATCCTCGTTTTCTTAGGAAAAAAACCAAACAAACTGGCATTGTGATTTCTATTTTAAATCCAGACTTTTCAGAACCAAAGAAAAAAAAAAAAAAAAGGGACAGTTGGCTGTTAAATAAAGGAAATACTTTCCTGCAGGTGCAAGGATGCTGTCGAAACTGAGTCCAGCACCCTGCCGTTCAGCTCCAGCACCAGGCTGGACACAAAAAGCTCAGAAGCCCTAAAATCAATTGAGGGGACCTTCCCCACAAAGGCAAAGCCAAGCCTTACCTGGGGAGCTTCTCCCCGGCACACCTGGCCTTGTGCCAGCATTTGCTTTCATCGTATTCTCAAGGCTTGCCTTAAAAAAAAAAAAAAAAAATTAAAAAATAAAATATTATGAGGCAGCAGAGTGACAGATGCAGGATCTGTCCCTGCAAAACAGCCGTGGCAGCTCATCATGTCCCCCCCCGGAGAGGGGGTACGTCCACTCCCGGGTCTCTTGACGTTGAGAGATATAAGAGACCTCACTACGCAGAACAATTGGGATTGTTTGTGTGAAACGGTGTTACACAAGAGCCAAAAAGATGACTCACGCCACTCTTATAGCCCTTCCCTGGCTATCCAGAGCCAAGCCGGGCACAGCCACAGAGAGCAGTTGTCTCGGGGGGGTTAACTCCAGGGACACCTCCTGCCCTGGCAATACAGCTCCGGATGCCGTTAATAAGGCCAGTGCCGCTTCCAGATGGACAGGACAATAACTGTTCTCGTTTTATTTAATAAAAGGAAGTCATTCCAATACTCCCGTTATTTCACCTTTCTTAAAGAAGGACCCCACTGGGGACTTACAAACCCATAGGTTTTAGGCGATACGCTTTTCCAACCCCATGCTTCAGCATCATCGGTTCTATCCTGCACTATCCCCCATCGCGGGCTGTGCAGAGGGAGCTCCTCTTGTTTGCCCACAGCCCGGCAACAACGGGATACTATTTCGGATTGTTTTAAGCTGCAAAGAAACACAAGAAGCCAGAAGAAGAGCTTTACGTTCACTATTTGCACACATACTTCTCGCCTCCATGCAAGCTGAGGACTTCCGAAGGCGTGCAGAAGAAAAAGAGTCTTTGCTCAGTTACAAGCCTTGGCTTTGTTGGTTCCAGCATCTTAAATGCCAAACTAGACACTTACAAGCAGATGTTAATTCCGCAGAACACCAGCTTTGAGTCAATCTCTGCCCTGGTGTCACCTCAATCCCGCCTTCTGTAAAGCACACACAATTAATTTCATACCGGAGCTAGCAGACACTGGACCTTCTGATTAAATATACACTTTCAGGTGAGAACCACCGTGTAATATCAGTCACTGGGACTGAACAGGTACACCGGCACCAGAAATACAAACAGATGCAGTTCACACCACGGCGGGGAAGGCAGCAGCATCCTGGTGCACAACGGCAAAAATCAACTTAATCACAAATGACAACTTCCGAAAGCCTTTCCTTTGGATTCATCCTTGGCATTTTTCTAGGCCAGCTTGAAAACAAAAGCTTTGTCTTCTTAAAATGCAGTTGCCTGAGGCACCTCTAAAAAAAAAAAAAAAAAAAAAGTGAAATAACGCAGGTCTGAAAAATGCCTCCTGGGTCTCAGATTCTCTTAAGAGCCTCTTTGCTATTCAGCTTGATTCAGATTACCCAGATCAGCAGGAACTCTGCAGATTTAGCCTCAGCTACCAACACAGGTATAAAAAGCACACATTTAGGATTTATTTAGTTTTTTTAAATGGTATAATTAAAGCACTACAGTTATAAAAAAAAAAAAAAAGAAGAACCTGCTATTGATCCAAACAGTTTCTCCTTCTCTTTCTGTCAGTAGGTTTATAAACACTCTCTGATGACAGTTTATTCTGAATTTTCCTCTCTCTAGCTTATTTCAGATATTATTTTTTTCCCCCTAGCATGTTTTTTCTTGCTGGGTGTTTTCAACCTTTCCATCACAAAACTCAAGCTGTGAAAAGAATGAGCAACTTGTTTCAGAATCAAAGTTTGAAGCCAGAATTTGATTCCCTGTTTCTTATCCCCTCCGCAAACCCTCTCTTATTCCCGGGACTCCCTGGGGCGATGCTTTTCTGCTTCTTCAAATAGAGGAGACACCACCCTGCGCCGGGGAGACCGAAACGTGATGGGAGGGGGAAAAGCAGGGAAAGCTGCCATTCTCTTCAATACCGTCACTGCTATTTCTAATACCTCTAATTAACATTTCGGATAACTCTACAGAACCATTAGCCTATCAAAGATTCTTATATCCATAAGCCATTTGCTTTGAGTGGATACAAGTTTACTTCTAGGTCTGAAAACTCCTGCAGCCACCAGAAAAGAACTCAAATCTACGGAAGTTCTGTTGCCTTTACTGAATGATTCGGGATGAGGAGAGCTGAAAGCTCTCTTGGTGCTGGGAAGGTGTTATAGTCTTATTTTTTCCGAGTGATCAAGTCCCATCACTTATTCCACATAAACTGCTCTCTGTCAAGAGCTTTAATCCTCTCTTTACAATCCCTAAATAAAACATCCTTCCAAAACTCGCCGCCTATTATCTGCCTTTCCTGAAGAAAGTGGTTCTGAGGAGACCCACCTCCTTCTGCCTTGCCATTCCCCTCAAATTCATCTACAGCATCAGCCTGACAGATGTGAAATACTGGCAAACCCTTCACGGGCACAGCACGGGGAACTAGACAGGAGCCTCTGCCTTCACGCACGCACCTCCCGAGGACAGGTACCGCACGCAGCCAAGCCCAGCGCCCCCAAAACAAGTGTCATCGAAGGACCTCCAGCAATAAACCTTGTCACAAGTTGTCACCGAGAGCTGGCAGCCCATGGAGGATGCTGCAGAGCCGCGCCGCCGTGGCTTAACCTGAGGTTTCGCTCATGCCACAGGGTCCTTACCTCCCTGGTCACCCGTGAAGACCAGAAAAAGGCAGTCCTGGCCCTTCCCCTTACAGCAAGCCAGCGCAGGCTCCTCAGCCGGGAGATGAATTATACGATGAATTATTATTATGCTGGCTTTGCTTAGAAAACAAGCATATTTTTATCCCTATCCTTTACCTTAGAAGAAAATAATGCAAAGAGCTCAAATCACAGCAAACTGCAGAATAAAGGACAGGACAGAATACAAGCGAGGGCACCACCGCCCCCTTCTCAACTGGGAAAGGGAGCCCAAGAGTGGAAGCTCCCGTAGAAGAAAGCAGGGTTCCTCCTTCCAGCAGGGACAATCCAGGGGTCCTGCCACAGCCTACACCTTCCACCCATGGCCACTCACTGAGCCAGCATCACCCAGCACCAGAGGGCTCAGCCTGGGCACCGAGGTGACCAGCAAATACCCGTTTTAACCCTCACACTGGCCCTGCCAGCTCCAGAGAAGCCACCCACGGTGGCAGAGATGGGTGCCCAAACCCTGGCACCAGCTATTGATCTTGATTTAAACACCTAAAGGTATTTATTTGCCAGGGAAAGACCTTCCTTAATATGAAATAAGAGGGTCTTTATTTATTTTTTATTTAGCTTCGAAAGGAACTAATTGCGATGCTCCCGACTTCAGTCTCCACTAAAGCCTGAGCAGAAGAACAACCCAAAAACAGAGCGGCTGCGGGAAGGTGGGAAGCTCTGGGACGAGCCTGGTCCCTGGCTCAGCCTTCCAGCCGGGATCTTCCCCAGAAGAGAAATCAGAGCGTTACACTCGGAAGCACAGCCAGGAAAATAAAGGTGCACATCCACACCTTAGCCTTCTCAAATCATAAAACACATCAGCTGCAGAGCCACCCTTGCCAACGCACAGCCACAGCCCCAACTCGCCGGTGGGCACACGGAGAGCCGGAGCTATCCTGACGGTAAAAACTGGGAGTTTCATACATCACCTTTAAACACTTCTAGAAATCACCAACCCAAACGTATCCCCGGCAGGCGACATCCCCAAACGCGAGAAAAAAACCTGCCTTTTCAGCGGCCGTAGGGCTCAGCGCCACCGTGTCGAGGAGCGTATCCCGCAGCCCCTTGGCTACCGGGGCACAAGCCCCGCTGGCCAGGCGCAGCTGGAGCGGCCGTGGGGAGCCCAGCGCTCCCGTTATTCGGCCCATTTTACGGACACGAAGCGCCCCCAGCAGCCCCCAGCCCGCCCGGAAGCCCCGGGTTCCTGCCCCACAGGGGACACAAAGTAACGCGCGGTGGTTCCGCCACCACCCCCCCCGCCACCGCCGGCAGCGGCGTCACCAGTGTCCCCAGCACCGGGGGGACCCGCCGGGACCGGCACCGCGGCGTGGGAATGGGGGGGTGGGGGGTGTCTCAGCCCAGGAACCGGGGGGACGGGACTGCAGCCGGCGCCCGCTTCCAAACGCCCAAGTTCCCTCCGTCCCGCGGGTGCCGGCATCTC